>JASDQU010882060.1:0-14717 GCA_032191745.1 Picea mariana
ACGTGCTGGAATTTCCGCACCCTAGCTATATAGCAACCTGTGAAAAGTTTGCACCCTGGCTATATAGCAACCTTCGGGAATTTGTCATTCCCGCACCCTGCCTATATAGCAACCTGCGGAAATTTCTCTTTATAAGGTTTTTACATAGGAAAATGAAACTTCTTTTCTCAGGAAAAGTTCTTCTTCCTTCTCTCTTCAGGAACTCAGGCCACTGTGACCCATCTAAAGGCAATAGATAGGTTTACATCATTAACGATCACAGGGATGACGAAAATAATGTGTAACAGGGTGTTGTTGATTTGTTTATCCATAATCCGATCAATTGTGGCTTGTTCGATGCAGTCTAGAAAATGGAATACATTTCTTTGTCATAAGTGGGATACTTTTAGATAGTGTCACACTGTGATATGCCATTGGATGCCCCTGTTGAGTAAGAACTACCCTAATAGCATAGTTAAAGAGATCTATCTTGATCTCAAATGGTTGTTACAATTCTGTTAATGTGAGAACTGGGGCACAACAAAGGAGATGTTTCAATTCTACAAACGCCTTCTGTTGAGATTCCGACCAAAAGAATTTTTCTTTCACTCCTCCTTTGGTGACTTGACTCAAGGGCCAAGTGATATGAGAGAATCCCAATATGAACCTGCACTAGAAATTAGCAAGACCCAGAAAGATGCGAAGCTCTATTAGAGTGGTCGGGGCTGGCCAATCCCAGATGACTTGGATCTTGGTTGGATCCACACGCACCCCACGCTCATCAATAATGTATCCCAGATACTGAACCTGGGTCATGCCAAAAGTGCACTTCTCCAAATTGGCACACAACTTGTGTTTCCGCAGTCTTTGGAGGACCTGTCGGATGTGGTGGAGGTTCTCTTCCCAAGTCTGGCTTAACACCATGATGTCATATAAGTACACTACTATAAATTAGTTGGTGAATAGAAGCAAGATGTCATCCATCAGTCTCATGAATATTGTGGGAGAATTTGTCAACTCGAATGGAATGCACAACCATTCGAAAAGGCCTTCCTTGGCTTTGAAGGAAATATTCCACACATCAGAGGGTTCGTTTCATACTTGGTGATACCTGGAATTCAAGTCAATATTGCTGAAATATTTCCTCCCTTTGAGTTGGTCCAAAAGGTCATCAATCTATGGGATCGGGTACCTATTGCGGATGGTGATCTTGTTCAGCACTCAATAGTCAATATAGAGTCTCCAAGTCCCATCCTTATTCTACACCAACATGATCAGGATCCCACAGGGCGATGGACTTGATCGGATGTGACCTTTCTATGGAATCTCTTGAATCTATCACTTGATTTCATCATTCTCCATAACAAAGCGCAAATAGATCGGTCCATTCTGAAGTGGCGCACCTGGGGTCAGATCGATGGGGTGCTTGACCTGACAGTGCAGAGGCACCCCTATGGGTGAGGTGAATATGTATCGGTACTCCTCCACAACCTTGTCCATTCATTGTTGTTGTGCGGAGGAGCCCTGTATGGAGATCATGGCCATGGTCTTCTTCTTGCTCTGAGGGTGGATCATCAGGAAAACAAATTTCCCAGTTTTGGAAATGAGCTTACTCCATTGTTTTTCATTAACCAAAGAGATAGAGACATGCGGTGGTACCTCTGGTATCCTGTACAAATTATATCCCAAGGTAACAATAAAAACGCAATGTCAGGACTCATACACAACATGTCACTTCCACAAGTATGGTTGGCCTAATAATACATCACAAACATCAAGAGGAGCAATGTCACATAATACCTCATCGATGAAGGGCTTGATGTTGTAGGGAAGGCGACATTGTTGGCTGATGCGAAGATCCCATCCTTCATGAAGCCACCTGATGATGTATGGCTATGGGTGTGTTGTGTTCAGCAAGCCCAACCACTTCATGACCTCTACTGAATTGAGGTTCTTTTGTCTCCCACTGTCGACGACGAATTGTAGTGGGGAACCCTTTACCCACATTTGGGGGTGGAAGAGACACTCCTCCTATTATAGATCTTTCAATTCTTCCTTTTCGATCTTCATGGTGGAAATGGTGGCTTTGGGCTCCGCATTGATAATATGCTTCCCTCTGTCATTCCCCTTCTCAGGTTTTGATTCAGTGTCAGAGCATGCATATGATTCAGAAGCCCTCATCTCTGCCACTAGTGACTGTTTGGCCCGACACTCACTTGTGTTGTGAGTGGAGCTCTTATGGAACTCACACCACTTTCCTGTATCATTCTTCAGCTTTGTGGTGTTGTTCTTTTCTTGCATCTTTGGCAAGTTGTATTGAGACGCCATGCCTTGGCTTTGTCATTTGTTCTGCAGTTTGGGGCACCTTTCGCTTACTTTTGATTCGCAGATCAAAAGTCAGGCTTCTTTTGTTTGAATTTCTACTCAATCTTGGCAACAGGCCAGTATGTCGTACCAAGTGAAGAGATGTCGAGGAACTCCATTTCCTCCTAAATGTATATGTGTATACAAATGCGGTACTTCAACACCAAATGTTTCACTGAATCTTCGATAACCAAATTTGTGCACAGGGTATGGAATAGTTGTCAGTTCATGCATATCTTGATCCCTTTGTTTCCACAACGTAGTCCATTGTATGTACTTGTCCTCATATCTCCCCATGGGATAATATTGTTCCTTGATGGCGTCTTGGAAATAATTCCAAGTGGGTACAACCTATAATAGGGAGGGTTCCTCCTCGTCCTTTTTCTCACGGTAGGTTTCCCACCAATCCTTGACATGGGGGGCGGCTTTGACTAGTGAAAAAATAATCTTCTCTCGGTTGGAAAAGTCATGGACCGAGAAATATCCTTCTAGTAGATTCAACCATCTATCTATGGAATCTGCATCTATTTGAACATAAAATATGGGAATGTCAAAGTTTACTTGTACCTTAAAATGGGTTGGGCCTCCAAAGTGGTTGTTGGATCTACATGCACCGCCAATGGGAAATCGTTGAAGGATCTGGGCGAATTTATCCATCATCGCGTTCCTTTGTTTTTAAAGGGCCTCCTTGAGCAATATTTTGATAGGATATTTTTCACCCTTGTCTTTCTTTTTGTCCCCCATTGGTGGTCATGGGGTTTGTGAGGCTGATCTTGAAAAGGTTCAACTAGATCGAGCCCTAACTCCTTATACCCTAACCTCGTTGGGGAAATGCAAAGAAGAATCGAGAAAGAGAAGACCGCTCTGATACCACTGATATAGATTTATGCAGGAACGCAAAAGAATACATAAATAACCATGAATACAAAGATGCAGTGGAAATAACACTTCAATTCGTTAATATCAAGGAACTGAAATTTGTTTACAAACATAATAGAAAAACACTAGCTAGGGCGTTGGTGGCTTATCTCTGTTAAGAGATGTGGGGGCTACAAGCCTCTGAACTATGTCTTCCAATGAGGCACAAATGCCTATCTATTATTGAGAAATAATGGAAACCCTAAACATTCAAAAAACCTTACCCTAGGAGATGAAACGCCAGAATATGGGCCCCATCAGGGTAAATTGGTACATCAATTTCCTGAGGTCATAACTTTGGCATACTATCTTCGTTTGACACATATGATACATAGTTATAAATATCTATATGAGGACTACCATTGTTCATAAAAAATATGAATACAATTTTCTTTGATCGAACCATGAAAAAAAAAAAACGTCGTTTAGGGCCTCAAAATGGCTCAGGAAGTTCAGGACCTGAAAATCTGTCAAAAATTGTAAATTGTGCTACAATTAAAGAAACTAAAAAAATGAAAGAAAAAATGGTGCGGGTCCGAGTGTAATAAGAGGGTGGCCACCAATATCCACCTAGATCATTCCTCCCCCCTTAGGAAGCAATGGTGAAGGAGTTGTCCTGCTTTGACAACTCGATATAGTTGGATCCTCTTTTGGCAGGTGTTCTTGATCTGTGTGTCCATAATCCAATTAGTTGTGGCTTGTTCCATGCAGTCTGGGTTTAACTCTGTTGGTGTGAGTTGTTCTGCCATGTCGAATGTGTCCAGTAGAGGTGGAAATTAAGGCCGAAGGCGGTTCACATTGAACACTAGGTCCATACCAAGGAATGGTGGGATACTAAGCTTGAAGGCATTGTCCCCTATAGCCTTGGTGATGGTGTATATCCTATATCAGAGTGGGCAAAGCTTGTGGTGGGGTCCAGCGAGGTGCTCCTTCTGTAAATGTAGCCACACATTGTCGCCCACCTAGAAGTTGTGTTGCACCTGATGTTGATCATGTCACTACTTGTACTTAGCATTGGCTATGTCCAATATGTCATGAATCTATTGGCGAATTTTTTGAATGTGCTCAATGAATTTGTTCGCCTTGGTAGCTTCAGACTGGACATGAGCCGAAGCATCTTGAGTAGCTGCAAATGGTATGGCTATATCAATGGGACATAGTGGTTGGAATCCCAAGCCCACCTGAAATGGGTTGTGGTCATTTGAGCTATGGAGGGCTCGGTTATAGCTATGTTGTACATAGGGGAGGCTCTCATCCCATGTGTGTGGATTCTTTGAGTTGTACATGCAAAAAATGTGTACGATCATTCTATTGACGACCTCTGTCTGGCCATCAGTTTGGGGATGGAAATCTATGGAATTGGTGAGTTTGGTGTCCAGCATTGACCAGAGGCTGGACCAAAATGTACTGAGGAACTTGTTGTCACGATCTAAGATTATAGAATATGGGATCTCAAAGTGTACCCACACTTGTTCAAAGAAGAGTTTAGCAGTGGATTTTGCTATGATATTCTTCTTGCGGGCCGCCATAATGTCCATCTTTGAGAATCTATCGACGACCACGAAAACACAATCATTGCCATTATTAGTATAAGGAAGGCCCTACTTTTAATCCATGGAGATGGATTCCCAAGGTTGAATAGGGGTAGGAAATGGAGTATAGAGGACTTGATTCTTGATGGTTAGTTTGGCAATGGCGCATGAAGTGAAGGATCTGATGTACTTCCTGACATCTTGTCAAAGGTTTGGCCAATAGAAATGCTTTTGTAGTACTACCACTATTTTCTCGACCCCAAAATACCTAACGAACCAACTATAGTGTGTTTCCCAAATCATCTTGGCACCCTCGCTTGAAGGAACACAAAGGTTTCCCAGATGACATAGTAGTGCATCCTGGAGGTGAAAATTTGGAACTCGGTTACCCTCCAAGAGCGTCTTGTATGTGTGGCCAAAATCTGGATCGCTCTTGTAGAGAAGCGGAAAATCAAAAGTCCGGTGCCCACAAGAGTTGAGCACGGTGGTTATCACCATGACCGTTGGTCGGCTGAGGCAATCTGCAATATTATTGGTGCTTCCCTTCCTGTGCTTGATGTTCAAATGAAACTGTTGCAAATATGTGGACCACTTATGATGGTGATTGTTCTGCAACTTCCCTTATGTTTGTATGAGCTGCAGGGGTCGGTGGTCTGTGTGGATGATTGTTTCCTTCCCCAAAATGTAATGATTCCATTGTCGGCAAGCCTCCATAATGTAATACATTTCTTTGTCATAAGTGGGATACTTTCGGACTGTATTCGATAGTGTCACACTGTGATATTCCATTGGATTCCCCTATTGAGTAAGAACTACCCCAATAGAATAATCAGAGGCATCTGGCTCGATCTCAAATGGTTGTTGCAATTCTGGTAATGTGAGCAATGGGGCACAACAAAGGTGATGTTTCAATTTTGGGAACGCCTTCTGTTGAGATTCTGACCAAAAGAATTTTTCTTTTGCTCCTCCCTTGGTGTCTTGACTCAAGGGCCAAGTGATATGAGAGAATCCCAACACAAAACTACGGTAGAAATTAGCAAAACCTGGAAAGATACGAAGCTCTGTTAGAGTCATCAAGGCTGGCCAATTCTGGATGACTTGGATCTTGTTTGGATCCACATGCACCCCATGTTCATCAATAATCTATCCCAGATACTGAACCTGCGTCATGCCAAAAGATCACTTCTCCAAATTGGCACACAACTTGTGTTTCCACATTGTTTGGAGGACCTGTCAGATGTGGTGGATATTATATTCCCAAGTATGGCTAAAGATCAGGATATCATCCAAGTACACTGCTACAAATGAGTTAGTGAATGCTCAAAATATGTCGTCCATCAGTCTCATGAAGGTTGTGGGAGAATTTGTCAACCCGAAAGGCATGACCAACCATTCAAAAAGGCCCTCCTTAGCTTTGAAGGTAGGCTTCCACACATCGGACGGTTTGATTGGTACCTGGTGATACCCAGAATTCATGTCGATCTTGCTGAAATATTTCATCCCTTTGATTTGGTCCAGAAGGTCATCAATCTGTGGGATCGGGTACCTATTCTGGACGGTGATATTTTTTAGTTCCCAATAGTCAATATAGAGTCTCCAAGTCCCATCCTTCTTCTGCACCAACACAATCGGGCTCCCACAAGGAAATGAACTTGGACGAATGTGACCTTTCTGCAACATCTCCTAAATCTATCACTTGATTTCATCATTCTCTAGAACAGAGCATCGTTAGATTGGTCCATTGGGAAGTGACACACCTTGGGTCAGATCGATGGGGTGCTTGACCTGACAATGCAAAGGAACCCTTGCAGGTGAGGTGAATATGTCCCAGTACTCCTCCACGACCTTTTCCATTCATTGTTGTCATGCCAAGGAGCCTTGTATTCTTCTTTCCTCGAGGGTGCATCATCAGGAAAACAAATTTCTCAGATTTGGAAATGAGCTTACTGCATTGTTTTGCAGTAACCAAAGAGATAGCGATAGGTGGTTGTACCTCTGGTATCCTGTACAACTTATTTCCCAAGGTAACAATAACAATGCGACGTCAGGACTCATAAATAGCATGTCGCTTCCACAAGTATGGTTGGCCTAATAATACATCACAAACATCAAGAGGAGAAATGTCACATAATACCTCATCAATGAAGGGCTTGATGTTGTAGGGAAGGTGACATTATTGGCTGACGTGGAGATCTCGTCCTTGGTGAAGCCACCCGATGGTATATGGTTGTGAGTGTGTTATGGTTGGCAAGCCCAACAACTTCATGAACTCTTCTAAAATGAGATTATTTTGGCTCCCACTGTCGATGATGAAATGTAGCAGGGAACCCTTTACCCACATCTGGGAGTGGGAGAGACACTCCTCCTCTAGATCTTTCAGTTCTTCCTTTTGGATCTTTGTGGTGGCAATGGTGGCATTAGGCTCCACATTGATAATATGCTTCCCTCTGTCATTCCACTTCTCAGGTTCTTATTCAATGTTAGAGCATACATCTAATTCAGAAGCCCTCATGTCGTCCACTAGTGATTATTTGTCCCCACGCTCACTTATGTTGTGAGTGGAGCTTTTATGGAACTCACACCACTTTCTCGTGTCCTTATTTGGATTCATAGTTTTTATTTGCTTGCAGATTTGGTAGGTTTTCTTGAGCTGCCATGCCTTGGCTTTGTCCTTTGTTCTATGGTTTGGGGGCACCTGTCGCTTTTTTTTGATTCGCAAACCCAAAGTCTCGCTTCTTCTACTTGAATTTCTGCTCAATCTTGGAAGCATACTAGTATGTCATACCAAGTGAGGAGATGTCAACTCCATTTCCTCCTAAATGTATATGTGTAGAAAAATGTGGTACTTCAACACCAAATTTTTCTCTAAATATTTGATACCCAACTTTGTGTGCAGGGTATGGAATAGATTTGTCATCTCATGCACATCTTGATCCCTTTGTTGTCACAGCGTAGTCCATTGTATGTACTTGTCCTCATAGCTCCCCATACGATAATATTGTTCCTTGATGGTGTCTCGGAAATAATTCGAGGTGGGTACGGCTGAGAACAGGGAGGGTTCCTCCTCATCCTTTTTCTCACAGTAGGTTTACCACCAGTCCCTGACATGGTGGGTGGATTTGAGCAGTAAAAAAATAATGTTCTCTTGGTCATAAAAGTTGTGAACTGAGAAATATCCTTCTAATAGATTCAACCACTATCTATGGCGTCTGCATCTATTTGAACATCAAATATGGGAATGTAAAAGTTTACTTGTACCTTAAAAGTGGTTGCACCTCCAAAGTCGTTGTTGGATGAAGACGCACCGCCAGTGGGAAATCGTTGAAGGATCTAGGCAAAGTTATCCATCATCGCGTTCCTTTTTTTTTCAAGGCCCTCATCAAGCAATATTCTGATAGGATCTCCTATTCCCTCGTCTTTATTTTCAACCCCCATGGGCGGTCGTCAGAGTTTGCAAGGATGATGTTGCAAAGGTTAAACCAGATCGAGTCCTAACTCCTTATACCCTGACTCATTGGGGACATGCAAAGAAGGATTGAGAAAGAGAAGACCACTCTGATACCACTCATCTAGATTTATGTAGGAACGCAACAGAATACACAAATAACCATGAATACAAAGATGCAGTGGCAATAACACTTCATTTCATTAATATCAAAGAACTGAAATTTGTTTACAGACATTATAGAAATAAACTAGCTAGGGCACTGATAGCTTATCTCTGGGAAGAGATGTGGCGGCTATAGGCCTCTGAAATCTGTCTTCCAATGAGGCTCGAAGGCCTATCTATTATTGAGAAAGAATGGAAACCCTAAACATCTAAAAAACCTAACCCTAGGAGATGAAACGCCGGAATATCGACCCTGTCGAGGTAAATTGGTACATCAATTTCTCGGGGTGGTAACTTTTCCATACTATCTCCGTTTGACGCATATGATACATCATTAGAAATATCTATCTAAGGACTACAATTGTTAGCAAAAGATATATCTTTGTCATTTTGCATTCAGACCATGCCAAAAAAACATCGTTTAGGGCCTCAAAATGGCTCCGGAAGTTTGGGACCTGAAAAATTGCCAAAAATAGTAAATTGTGCTACAATTAAGGAAACTAAAAAAATGAAAGAAAAAAAGGTGGGAGACGAAGTGGAATAGGTGAGTGGCCACCAATATCCACCTGGATCATTCCTCCCCCCTTAGGAAGCAATGGTCCCCATTGCGTTGAGTTCCTCCATGAGATGACGAAACTTCTGTTGAATTGGGTCCCTAGTGAGCCACTTTCCCTCGTGAAGGAGTTGGATTGCTTTGACAAATCGATATAGTTGGATCCTCTGTTGGCGGGTGTTCTTGATCTGTGTGTCCAAAATTTGATCATTTGTGGCTTGTTCCATGCAGTCTGGGTTTAACTATGTTGGTGTGAGTTGTTCTGCCATGTCAGATGTGTCCAGTAGAGGTGGAAAGTAAGGCCAAAGGCGGTCCACATTGAACACTAGGTTCAAACCAAGGAATGGTGGGATACTGAGCTCAAAGGAATTGTAACCTACAGCCTTGGTGATGGTTTATGGCCCATATCGGAGTGGGAGAAGCTTGCGGTGGGGTCCAACGAGGCGCTCCTTCTGCAAATGTAGCCACACTTTGTCACCCACCTGGAAGTTATGTTGCACCCGATGTTTATCATGTTGCTTCTTGTACTTAGCATTGGATCTGTAAAATATGTCATGAAACTGTTGGAGAATGTGTTGAATGCACTCAATGAAGTTTTTCGCATTGGCATCTTCAGACTGGACATGATCCAAATTAGCCTGAGTAGCTGCAAATGGTATGGCTACGTCAATGGGACATAGTGGTTGGAATCCCAAGCCCACCTGAAAGGGGATATGGTCAGTTGAGTTGTGGAGGGCCTGGTTATAGCTATCTTGTACATAGGGGAAGCTCTCATCCCATGTGCATGGATTCTTTGAGTTGTACATGCGAAAAATGTGTATGATCATTCTGTTGACAACCTCTGTCTGGCCATCAGTTTGGGGATGGAAAGTTGTGGACTTGGTGAGCTTGGTGTCCATCATTGACTAGAGGCTAGAAAAAAATGTACTGAGGAACCTGTTGTCCCAATCTAATATGATAGACTATGGGACCCCAAAGTGTACCCACACTCGTTCAAAGAAGATTTTAGCAGTGGCTTCTACTGTGATATTCTTCTTCCAGGCTTCCATAATGGCCATCTTCAAGAATCTGTCAACAACCATGAAAACACAGTCATTTCCATTATTAGTAGAAGGAAGGCTTGACATGTAATCCATGGAAATGGATTCCTAAGGTCGACTAGGGGTTGGCAACAGACTATAGAGGCCTTTCTTCTTGATGGTCGGTTTGCCAATGGAGCAGGTAGAGCAGGATCTGATTTACTTCCTGACATCATGTCGAAGGTTTGGCCAATAGAAATACTTTTGTAGTACTACCACTATTTTCTTGACCCCGAAATGACCAACGACCCCACTATAGTATGCTTCCCAAATTATCTTTGCACGCTCACTTGAAGGAACACAAAAGTGTTCCAGGTTACATAGTAGTGCATCTTGGAGGTGAAAATTTGGAACTCGGTTACCCTCCAAGAGTGCCTTATATGTCTGGCCGAAATCAGGATCGCTCTTGTAGAGACGTGGCCAATTAGAAGTCGCGTTCCCAAAAGAGTTGAGAATGGTGGTTATCGCCATGATTGGTGGTCAGCTGAGGTAGTCTGCAACATTATTGGTGCTTTTCTTCTTGTACTTGATGTTCAAATGAAATTGTTGCAGATATGTGGACCACTTCTAATGGTGATTGTTCTGCAACTTCCCTTATGTCTTTATGAACTGCAGGGGTCTGTGGTTTGTGTGGATGATTATTTCCTTCCCCAAAATGTAATTCTTCCACTGTCGGGAAGCATGCACAATGGAATACATTTCTTTGTCATAAGTGGGATACTTTCGAACTGTGTCGAACAGTGTCACACTATGATATGCCACTGGATTCCCATGTTGAGTAATAACTGCCCCAATAGCATAGTAATATGCATATGTCTCGATCTCAAATAGTTGTTGCAAGTATGGTAATGTGAGCGTTGGGGTGCAACAGAGGTGATGTTTCAATTCTGCATACGCCTTCTATTGAGATTCTGATGAAAATAATTTTTCTTTTGCTCCTCCCTTGGTGACTTGACTCAAGGGCCAAGTGATATGAGAGAATCCCAACATGAACTTATGGTATAAATTAGCAAGACATGGAAACATGTGAATCATTTTTAGAGTGGATGAGGCTGGCCAATCCCGGATGACTTGGATCTTGGTTGGATCTGCATGCACCCCACGCTCATCAATAATGTATCCCAAATATTGAACCTAGGTCATGCCAAAAGTGCACTTCTCCAAATTGGCACACAACTTGTATTTCTGCAGCGTTTGGATGACCTGTCAGATGTGGTGGAGGTGCTCTTCCCAAGTCTGGATAAAGTTCGAGATGCCATCCAAGTACACTACTAAAAATGAGTTATTTAATGGAAAAAATATATCATCCATCAGTCTCATGACAGTTGCGGGCAGGCACAAGACTTCACTTCAAAGGCGGTGAAACTGGTATTTTATAACTCTCCTGTAGTTCCATCCACTGGTAGGTAGTTAGAATAGCCAGCTGGAACCCGCACCCGAAACAGTATGATTGTTAGGTCTTGCCTCTTCCGGATCCTCGGTTTCTTCTTTGGCTAAGCTAATAAACTCATCTTGGTCGGGTAAGTCTGCTGTAAATGGGATTGCCTAGAATCTTTCTTATCTGTGATGGGCTTGGGAAGCATTACTCCCTTCACTCGGATGGAAAGCTTTATTATCTACCCTTTAGCCTACACAAAGGGGCTTATTAACCCGAAAGGCATGACCAACCATTCAAAAAGGTCCTCCTTGGCTTTGAAGGCAGTCTTCCACACATTGGACGGTTCAATTGGTACCTGGTGATACCTGGACTTCAATTCGATCTTTCTGAAATATTTCACCCCTTTGAGTTGGTCCAGAAAGTCATCAATATGTGGGATCGGGTACCTATTCTGGATGACGATCTTGTTTAGCGCTCGATAGTCAATACAAATTCTCCAAGTCCCATCCTTCTTCTGCACCAACATGATCAAGCTCCCACAAAGTGATGGACTTGGCTGGATGTGACCTTTCTGCAACAACTTCTTAATCGGTTGCTTGATTTCATCGTTCTACATAACAGAGTGTCAATATATCTATCCATTGGGTAGCGACACACTTGGGGTCAGATCGATGGGGTGCTTGACCTGATAGTGCAGAGGAACCCCTGCGGGTGAGGTTAAGATGTCTCGGTACTCCTTGTTATAACCCTAATTTTCACTAGATATGCTTACCTAGCATCAGGACATCTCATTTTACATCTTTTTCCAAGCAACTACTGAACATCTTCTTAAAAACACCCCTTTTTTGAAGGCATACGCGCCCTACTCCACTACTGCATGTGTGTATATGCTAGCTGACCCACTACAACCTACGTATACCTACAAAAGAATAATAAAGAAACTCTACCCGATTTTCGCATTCCCTTTGCCCCAACCTTTTGCAACTAGTGTGTGAAGAGAAGCATATACGAAAGCAGTTGGAGCACAATTGAAGAGGATCCCAGGACCAGATATGAAGAGTAGTGGCCGATCTCACTATTGTAAGTTACTCTTGTGAGAATAAGAAAAAGAAGTACTTTTCCCATCCCACCATATGAGGTTTTCAATGTTTAAATTTGATTATATTTTGATAGAATCTCTAACCCATTATTTCATAAATCATATGCATGTTTGGAGTTTGTTTGTCTATTTGTGAATGCAGGTCAGCTTTGGGAGGAGATTTGCAATCAAGGAGCGACCAAATGTTAAAGGATCGACATCAAACATGGAAACTAAGGTATAGTAACTTGATATTTTTAACCTTGTATTTACATATGAATAATGGGGTTTATGATTGGGATGATGGTAATAAGTAGGAGACTTTAGGTCATTTCTGCATGCATTACAGAACCCTTAATGCTAGTTCATAGAGGTATTTCCCACCCACAATAGAATTGGCAACCATACTGGGGAGATATCTAGGGTTTTGGGGGATACTTTTTGGGTGTTTTAAATTGGTTTTATTACCTTTTTTTTGAGTTTCTGCAAGAGTATGAGCTAGTAGGGATTCTGGTCTTCCATACCAATACTCCCTACTTTCTTCGCTTGACTATTTTTTCTTTTTCGGGAAGCTACAGAGGCATACACGGCTTGTAGAAGGCCTACACGCATATACACACACCCTAACTTCACACAGCCCACGTACATACATTGGCTGTTGAAGGATCAACAACGTGTCTAAGTCTAGAAAATATTTTTTTAAGAGAGGTAGTCATCCTCTTCCCTGTCAGAAGTGATCCTTCTCAGGGGTTTTTTGGATCTAGTTTTGGTCTCTGATGTTGTAGTCTGTAGCCTAGGTATAACCTCATATTAGTTTTGTTTTATCAAGTTTCCTTGCATCTTTTTCTGTCAAAGTAAGTTTATGTGTCTTCAAGGGATTCTGGTTCTCAATATCAGTACTCCCTGCTGTTAGGACCACACAATGTACCTTTTTGCCCATACTTTTTGCCACCATTACACTCTTGTTTCACTCAAATTTAAACTCATATTATCACTTTACCCTATCTTTCCAAAGGTATACAACGTCTATTCTCTTTACTATATGTTTAATTTGTTTTGCATATAATTTTACATTACTCTCGTACTTAACCATTGATCAGAAATGTATAAGTATTGAAACAGTTCAAACTGCAGATTAGCATTGAGGCCTGTTGCTGAAACAGTTAAAGCATGCAAACCCTATGGCTGAAACAACAACTCATACAGAAGAAGTTGTTACACAGTCTGTGGTCAACAATGATGAAACACAGAAGCTGTTACACAGTTCATGGTCAACAATGCTGAAACACAGAAGCTGTTACACAGTTCGTGGTCAACGATGCTGAAACATAGAAGCCGTTACACATTCCATGGTCAACGATGATGAAACAAAAACTCACACAGAATTGACTACGACAGCAACACCTTGAGCTAGCATCAACCATCGTTGCCGCCTGAGAAGTGCTGAAACAGTCAGAACGCAAATCCCATGGCTAAAACAGCCCGCGATTTGCGACGCTGAAACAACATACATCAGTAGTAACAAGAGACAAATAAAGAAGCTGTTACTCCAACCGCAACAGCAACACCTCACTCAGCACTTGTAATAGCATTCTATTGCGGGAGACTATGACACCCTATTCCAGTTTAGAAATTCAATCTGACTAAGAATAGGACTCAGATGTACACCTGTAATTAGTTGATTGTATCGAAGGGATCCTCCTCTTTAAATAAGATGAAATCACCATTCGAGAGGATCTTTTGTTTTTGTATTAAGAAAGGATTTACAGAGAGGGACGTTTTTACTCCAGAATGGTAATGTAACACAGTTGACAGATGAATAAAAGATTGTTCTGATCATTTCTCTCTAGTTCCTTTCGTTTCAGGGGAATCTTGTGAGAAGGGAGGGTCCACCTTCTTCACAAGATTCACCCGTTAGGTTTGTAGTGTGTTAGTGTGATTTCTGTTTATGCCTTAATTAAATTATGTTTTGCTGAAACATTACTTTATTGAATTCTGTTTTGCTGAAACACTACTTTACTGAACTCTGTCTTGCTGAAACTCTGCTTTACTGAATGTTACATTGTTTTCATGTGATTCATGCTTGGGTAACTATTAATAATTTTAGTTAGCAATCTTGTTTGATGAATTTATGAAAGTGTGCTAATCAGAAACAGGTGCTGAAGTTTCCTGCTTAGGAAATAGGGTCTTGTTCTCTGTTAGAGATAGTTAGCCTTCAGTGCATTA
>JASDQU010882060.1:14879-26064 GCA_032191745.1 Picea mariana
GAGAAGTAAACTCCCACTTCCCTTTTCTCGGGGGTTCAAGGTCAAATATAAGATAAGCAATCCACGTATTTATGTCAAAGGTCTTGAACTGGATAGGGAAGTTAGTCTCCTTGCTACTGCTCATCTAAGTGTTAATCACTCTCGCTACCGCTCGATTAGTTTGGTCGACCTTGGTTAGTTTGGTATAGTTGGTCTCCTCACTACCACTTGCTAGCATCCGTATGTTAATGAATGGATGTATTTCCTTATCCATCTATATAAATATCCATCTCCTCGCTAACGCTGGAAGGGTATCCCCGAAAGTCTTTTTTTAGGGTCTTTCCGAAAGTCTCTTTCCTCCGTGGTGAATCTAGGCGGTAGCTATGACGTTCGGGTTTGGGGGACCGCTGGATGAAGGATGGGGGTTGAGTCTTAAGCAATAACGTTCGGGTTTAGGGGACCCACAACATATTCTTATTTTTTCGAGTGTACGGGTGGGTGTTCGGGTGTAAAGTCCTTATATTCTTGGGTGGGTAATTAATTCCTCAACTCATATTCTTCCTTGCTTATGGTAGGGAGGTAGTTAAGACCAAGCATATAACTATCCTGGCTTATATTCGCTTGCTTTTCTTCTTCTCTCTGCCTGATTCTATTGCTTCACTTCCTTTCCTCTCCCTATTTGTCTTTCTTGCTTTCGTCTCTTTTATCCGATGTACCAATCGTTACGGGGGTTTTCTCAATTGTTGAAGGCTCGCTCCAATGACCAGAACAAGAAGAGAGCTAGCTCCTAGGCCTTATTCTTAAGCTTCCTCTCAGACGCAAGGTTATTCCGTTCTCTGGTTCTACTGACTTGCTTGCTTGCCTTACTACTGTCAATCATTCACTAGCAGGACTCCCTCATACTCTTTATGAAGACTCTTATTCTAACCTGGATGAGTCTTGAAGAAGACTCTTTTTCGAATCAGGATGGAATACAGGATCAAAACTACTTGCTTACATTAGTCGACAACAAGTTGCCCTCCCTTTCTGAGAGCTATATTTATAATACTACATACTAAAGAATAACTACTCCCCTACTCGCTTCTTAGTATCCCTTGTTGGGTTGTTTATACCAATCTGATATCCTGGCTTTTCTCGCTCCGTTGTTCCCCATCCGATCTTCTTGGCTTGTGTAAGAGCACGCTGTAGGTGTAGGAGCAAGAAATAAAGCAAAGGCAAGAGATAAAAGACAGAAAGAAATCATACTGATCTGTAAGCTAATTTATTAAAGAAAGAAGTATCACTTGATATAGAGTATAATAAAGAAGCTATTTCATGCTCGCACGCGGAAGAACAGGAAGCAATAACAATAAGACTTGCTGCTAAGAATTCAGATGAAGTAAGTGTTCAGTGTCCGTCTAGGAATACATACAAGCAAGGAAGAACAATAAGCTCATGATTTCTCGTCTTTATGTTTTCTCCTGGCAAAGGAAGCAAGGACTCTTATTACATTAGCTCATTCAAGCTAGTGGTGATTATGCTCATTCATTCGATTGGTTCTTCTCTGGTAAGCAAGTTAATAAAGAACATACCCTTCGCAAGGAAGACCCAACTCAACCTAACCTGGCAAGTGAAGCACCATGCATGCAAGGCAGTTCTGATGAAAGACTATGTGCATCTTTCTATTGAATAACCTAATCAAGCCATGATATCTTATTGGTTGACCGGTCTTCCTCTTTGTTTAACCCACTAATACAGAAGAAGGGAAGCTTTGCAAGGTAGATCGGACTATGAGTGGAGGTATGAACTAAGCCAGAAAGAAGAAGCCAAGCCTACCGAGTATACTAGTTTCAGGAGCGAAAAACATCTTTACCTAGTGAGGTGAAGGAGCTATAAGCGAATTAATGACAGTAGTCTGGTAGTCAAGTAAGTCAGGTAAGGCAGGCACAAGACTTCACTTCAAAGGCGGTGAAACTGGTATTTTATAACTCTCCTGTAGTTCCATCCACTGGTAGGTAGTTAGAATAGCCAGCTGGAACCCGCACCCGAAATAGTATGATTGTTAGGTCTTGCCTCTTCTGGATCCTCGGTTTATTCTTTGGCTAAGCTAATAAACTCATCTCGGTTGGGTAAGTCTGTTGTAAATGGGATTGCCTAGAATCTTTCTTATCTGTGATGGGCTTGGGAAGCTTTACTCCCTTCACTCAGATGGAAAGACTTATTATCTACCCTTTTGCCTACACAAAGGGGCTCATCTATCCAATGATTAACAACTTGTGCTTAGCTTACCATTCCACTTGGGTGGGATTCTTTATGGTCAACGCTTCGTTCCACTTGGAGAAAAGATTTTTTATTACCGGCTTATCGACCTTTTTGTACAAAGTAGAATAATATTGGTTTGAACCAGGGTGGAAACTCTATGTCGTCTCCTTCTTTGTCTCTTGCCCCTGTAGGAAGAAATCGCCCAAGTGCTCACCACCAACCACCCAAGCTGACAAAGACGGCAACAGCCTAAATAAAGTGGCATAGTTGCCGCCTCTCTATAATACATCTATCTCACTTCAACAGTCTGGCTTCTCACTCAAGTCGACAGTCTACAGCTMCCGGCAACAGGTTTGAGCGTTYCGTAGTTGCTGCCTATCCCTCAGACAGATATATATCTCCAAGAGTCTTGCTTTTCACTCGTCCAGGTAAGGACAGTCTTGCGCTGAAAGGAGGAAAATGTTCGATCATCCAAGAAATCCATCGATGTACCCCAAAAAGACACGATTTGCAAAGCCTGCTTCTTTCTCTCCAATCCATCAAGCATAAGTGGGCATCTGGCAGAAGTAAGTTTACAACATACGTGTTTGTAGAGCTGCTGCCTCTTCCCCATTAGTTAGTTACCCAGGAGTTAGTAGTAGTTTGCTTGAAGTATAGATATATTGAACCTTATTTATTGAACCTCATTTAGTGAGTAGCCCATGTTTTGAACCAGAAGCATGGAGTGAATCGGTACATAGTGTCACTCACCTAGCCTGGACTAGAGAGAGCCATAGGAAGAAGTATGGCTCAACGGAAACATATAGTGTGTCGTGGTGATTTCAATAGCCTTAGAATCATAAGTTGGATGGAAGTTTCACTCTAACACTTCAGAAGGAAGCATGGAAAAAAGTGGGAACTCAATCACTAATTCAATAGACACATGTCAAGCCCGTGCCATGTCAATAAGAATAAGTACTCTACGGTCAATTGGTCGAGTGCCTATAAAAGCGTAAATAAGTAACTAGATGGATTAGTGCTTGGGTTGGCGAGATATAGTGTTATTCCTGTACTGGAAAAGGGAATATATCTGGGGCAGGTTGGAGAGAGAGTGCGCTTCCTGTGCTTGGCCCACCCATGCCACGGTGGAAAGTTACATTCCCTTCAAGGAGCTCTTGGATAGAGAGAGTTATTAGACCCGATTCATTCGTTTTGTCAAGATTCGAAAATCAATATAGTGTCCTTGGTTAAACCATGATYATTATGACCCTGAATAATATAAGGGGCTTGGGTGCACCCCTTCTATAGAAAGGYTGGTAAGMGTAAAGAAATTGRACATCATCTTGATTCAAGAAACTATGGTGGATAGTGAAAAGGCTTTAAAATCTATGTTATCTTTTCTAAAAGGATGAGTTTCTCACCCGTGATGCTTCAAGTAGGTCCGGTGGGCAATCAGTCTTTCCAGATCCAACATTCCGAAATAATTGATTCTGGGATTAGAACATATTTTCTGTCTCTAGAGTTTGGGAGAACCTATTAAGTTGTCAATTTCTATGGCCCATACTCCAATAGATAAGGGTACTAGGAAAGGTTCTTTGGCCTTTAGTTTTGAGGAGGTGATAACTTCATTATTGGAGGATATTTTGATTTTGTACTCTAGTTTGAATCAATTTGGGGGGAGGCTAGCAGGATGGACACCCTAGCTCCATACGTTCTGAAGCAGCTGGAAGACATGCACTTATGTGATCCGGATCCCATAGAAATGGTTCCAACGAGTTGGAACATGAGGACATGGGTTGAAGGGGTGGCAAAACGTTTGGAAAAATTGATTATTTTTGAAGGTTTATTTTAAAGGGAGGATAGGATTAGAACCTGGGTAATCTCTGGAGAGTCCTCTGACCATATCCCACTTTTCTTTCAAATAGAAAAAGATGACAAGAAGCTGACCTTTCAAGTTCAATTCTCATTGGCTTAAGGATGAATATTTCTCTAACATGGTTAAGCAGGAATGGATATTTTTGGACTCTGGCCTTGAAGACTCTGCCATGATGCAATTTAGCTCTAACCTACGAAGAGTTCAAAGAGCAACAATAATATGGGCCAAGCGAAAATTCCATGATTCTCAAAGGGATATTCTAGAAGTTGAACACAACATAGTAGATTTATATTATCAAAATAAAAAATGGTATATTCTCGGAAGAATACGAGTCTAACTTCAAATCCCTGGAATAAAATAAGATAAGTCTCTTGGCCTGGGAGACTGCTAAGTGGAGATAGAAAAGTCGGGCAATTTTGTTGGAATAGGGGGATGCAAACACTAAGTACTTTCACAACTATGCCAAGGAAAGGAAGAACATAAATACCATCTGAGAGCTCCTCAAAGCAGATGTATCCAAGGCCAGTACATTTCAACCCCTAGCTGAGGACGGGGTGAGCTACTTCAAGTAATTGTATAAGGACCCAGACTGAGTAAACAAAGTTTACTCTTCTTCAGGTTGCAGTAGACTTTCCCAGGCTCATAGAAGAAGACAAAGAAGACACAAATGAGAAGCTGATAGCAAAGGTTTCCAAGGAAGAGCTCAAGGATGTCATTTTTGCCTTTCCTCCTGATCAAGTGAAACTAGCGCCTTTATCACTTATATAACCGTCGAGGTAGAATGGAAAGGGAAGGCTAGAAGGGAAGCAAGAAGGATTTTCGAAAGATAGCTGGCTTTCGCTCTAACTGTTCTATCTAAGGTGGCGCTCTGCACATAGGATAGCTGGTAATGCTTCCAGATGGATATGGATGGGTAGCGCACTAGGCTTTATGTCCAATGTGATGCAGGTTCAAATGTGACAAGTTAGGATATTTACCTAGTTGTTATACTTCTCTGTAGAAGGTAGCAAGAATGCTTTCGACGGATCGCGGGCTTTCATATGGAGAGCTTTCTCATCCCCCTCCTGCCCTTTTAAACTATTAAAGCTTCCCCTTTCAACCTAAAAAGCAGGCGTGGATGGTACAATGAATCTATCGTGAAGTTTATGCACGTTTGTGGATAAAAAATTCGATTGATGGGCTACTGACTGAATTGACGATAGATGGGATGGGTGTTCTCCAATCGCTAAACCATGTGGTTTATGATTGCTGTTAGTCCCCTACTGCTGCTCCATATAGATAGAATACCAAACCCCACCCACCTTATATAATTTTTAGTAAACCGCTTCAATAATAATAGGGAGGGGATAAAAGCAAGGATTCGTTCTAGCTGCGAACCGTCTCCTATTGGAATGGATAGCGGGGCAAGAAGCACAGGCAATGCCATTGAAAATCTAGCTCTCTCTCCGCAATTAATTGAAGCATGGGAGCACAACATCTTTTAATACACAACAATATACATTTAGCCAAACTCTTCATTTTCTCCCCTTGCCTGAGGAAGGGATTCATCGCTTGCTTTTCCGAGAGCAAGGAAAAGCGACTACGTTCCTCCAAATTTATCATTTGATGGTTACCGGTCCAAGTTACTTTGGCCGGGCCAGTAACCAGGACGACCCATTCATTCAAAAGCTCTTCGAATAAGTCAACGAAGATAGCGATCTCCATTACTAATTATTATTGCACGTGGCTGCGAATTCTATGCGGTGTCCGATGTGGCCGTGGTAAAAAAATTTTGAGAGAGAGGAACATTCCCTCTTTCTGGGGAGAACTATTGCCAAACTTATTCGGGAAGGACCACTCAAAGGACACTTTTACACAATCCAACTCGTATTATTATTTAAGTGGACCCAGTATTATTATTTAAGTAGACCTAGGCTTCTTTGCCTGCGCCCTCCTCTGAAGAAAAGATCATGCAACCCCCCGCCCACCTCACCAGGTGAATTCAACGGAAGTTGCATCAGGTAAGTCAGGCTTACCCCACATTCACTCCCCTCTCCTTCCCCCTCAAAAGGGGCCTCGAAGAAACAACACAGAGGAGCGGAAGTTTCCGTGAACTCCATATTGGTTGAATTTACATTATATATATATATATATATATATATCTTTTCCCAGTTTCAATATTGACTTATTACTACTGGGGAATATAGTCGAGGTGTTATGGGAAGGGTTACAACCCTCAACCCAGACCAACTACTCTAAGAGTGACTTCCTTTATGTTACACCACCGTTCACGACATACCTTTATATGGCACAACCACTGTTCACGACGACATCTCTTTAATATGGACATATGGATATGGTTTCTCGGAGTTCACCGAATAATTTTTCTCTACAACTCCGAACAACTGGTTTATACTAAAACTTAGAAAACATAGTACTCTAAATTAAGAAAAGTGAGTGAAAGAGTAATACATATAAACAAATGAATAAATGGAATCGGGCTTTTATGCATGCAATTCTAGCATGGTTTATGCAATTATAGACTGAAGCCAGGGATTAGAAACTACTACTTCTGTCTTTTCTGTAGACTTACTTATAAGGTACCAATTCTTTTGGTCACCATTCAGTTTCATCTGATGTCCATATGAGCTTACTGTCGAGTCTTAGTATGCCTACGACCACATCTTGGGCAGAACCATCTTCAACATGTTCCATTTCATCATATGTAGGCCAAACCTCTTGCTCCTACGACATTGATAAGGGTTGCAGTTGCACTATTGTTCCCTCTTCAAAAACTTAAACGACTGAACCTGACTTATCGAGCTCTAGTAGTCCAGTGTTTCATTCCGATGAATAAATTCTAGAGGCTTTGAACGAACTTGAGTACCCATGGAATGATAAACATCATCGCTCTGACTTTTTACCTAAGAATGCATTCGATCCCAAGAAATCGACAGAACAATACTCTGTCAAAAGAAAGGATTTTATCCCTTGAGGACATGTTTACTGGTTTAAGAATTTGATTCCTGCTCCTGATGCCTTTGAAGAGGGGAGTATGGCTAACATTCCCCCCACCATCAAGGTGGACATTTCTGTCACTCCGGGTGTCACTGAAAACAAACTTATTGGAACTTCCTGTTCTCCTGAAGAGGTTGCGGCCTATAAGGCTCTTTTCCAAGAATTTCGTGATATCTTCGCTTGGTCATACTCAGAAATGCCTAGGCTAGACCCCGCCATTGTCGAACATTATATCGATACTTGGCCCGATGCATCTCCAATTCAATAGAAACAATGGCCTATTCATCCCACCAAGGCTCCATCCATCAAAGCAAAGATCGACAAGGTGAAAAAAGATGGATTCATTTACCCCATAGTGTACACTTCCAGGGTCTCTAATCCGGTCCCCCTCACTATGAAACAAGGCACCATTCGTGTATACACTGACTTCCGTGATCTTAATCGTTTTCTGTCCCAAAGAAAATTTCCCAACACCCTTCATTGACTAGATCATAGATGAATGTGTGGGCCATGAGATTCTTTCCTTCATGGATGGATTCTTTGGCTATAATCAGATTTGGACACATCCCCAAGACCAGTATAATTCTGCCTTAACCATGGAGTGGGGGACATTCGCGTATTGCGTCATGCCATTTGGATTAAAGAACGTTGGAGCTACATTCCAACGAGCCATGTATTACTATTTGGATGACTTGGTTTGTATTGTCCTTGCATACCTCAACGACCTCACGACTAAGTCAAAGAAATGGTTGCAACACTTAGAAGATCTATGTATGATCTTTCTTCATTGTCGCAAATATAACATCCACTTGAACCCCCTTAAGTGTGTTTTTTGCGTTAATGTTGGTCACCTGCTGGGATTTATAGTTTCCAAATAGGGCATCACCATTGATCCATTGAAGGTTTAGGCCATTGCTGAACTACCTCCACCAAATACTTTGCGCCAACTCTAGAGTCTTCAAGGACAAGCTAATTTCCTTCGTTCGTTTGTCCCTTACTATGCCACCACTGCACATGGTTTATTATAGTTATTGCATTCTGACATTCCATTTGTGTAGGATGACCAATCACAACATCGTATTCAACCTGGTTATTGGTGGCAGCGCCAACAAAACCGCCACTATGATGGAGAAGCATATGCGAAGGGGAATAAATGGCCCATGCTGCCGAGGCAAGATTTGGCATGAAGTGACTCGCGCCATCGGCAAAGTCGATGTAACAGAAAGGTTGATGAACCATCTGTACGAAAACAACAGCAAGGGGTGACGCAAAAAACGGAAAAGCTACAAAATGGTTGTATATACAAAGGCGAATGCAAGAGCCTTACTGTCCTACGGATAAAACCTCTTCAAGTAGAGCCCGTTGCGGGGGTTCTTTAGAAGTTCGTCATCAGGGCAAGCAAGTTGATATGCCCCCCTTTCTGAGACAACATTTGATGATGAAAGGGCCCTGCCATAAGAATTCAAACTTACCTTTGCCTAACTTGTCAAGGACTTGATCAGAAGCGAGGATGAGGTCACCTTCCTGAAATGAACGAGGGTGAACTTGACAGTCATACTGAGCTTTGGAATGTTTCTTCGCAGCCTCATTGCATTGTAAGGTGATGTGGCAGTCTTTGTCCGCTTGTTCCAATGTGATTAACCTCTGCTCAAGAACAATAGTGTCAGGGAGAAGTTCGATGGCCAAATGGAGGGAGGGGATCTCACATTCGATAGGTAAGACTTCCTCTATGCCGTGGACAAGATGGAAGGGTGTAAACCCTGTAGCAGTCTTTACTGATGTCCGACAGGCCCAAATGTTCGCTGGGAAGAGCTTATGATGCCAATTAGTCTTATGCTTATCGACTATCCGCTGTAACATGGTTTTGAGGATTTTGTTTACGACCTCAACTTGGCCATTGCCCTGCTAATAGTACATAGAGGAGAACTCATGCAAAAAACCTAAATGTGAAGCGAGCTCATGCCACATGTTGTCTTCGAAATGGGAACCATGATCAGACACCAATTGCTTCGGAACGTCGAAGCAAGTAATAACATGGTTCAAAAAGAAGTGAGCAGCAGTGGCTGTCGTGTTATTGAACGTCAACATAGCTTCAACCCACTTGGTAGAATAGTATATGGTTATTATAATGTATAAATTCTCGGTTACAGAGGTCAGTTTGCACTCCATGAAATAAATACCTCATTTGCAGAAGGGATCGATGGTTATAACAGGGTGCAAAGGGGCTGATAGAGCCCACACCTTGGGTGCGTAAAGTTTACAACTAGTGCAATGCTTCACTGCTTCAATGCAGTCAGTGAACAGTTAAGGCCAAAAGTAACCTACCCTAATTATATTCTGAGTAGTAGCCATTCCAGAAAGTTGGCCGCTGCAAGCGCCACTATGACAGTCGTTTAGGACCCGTTCGACCTATTCACGAGTGAGACAACGCCGTAGAATGGTGTCGACTCCTCACCTATAAAGGACATCACCAATGAGGAGATATCGAGAAGCCTAATGACATGTGACATTGATCATCTCATGAGAGATGTGGACCAAACTTTTGTGTGCCCAAGTAAACAAAAATGTCACCGTACCCAGGGTCATCTGATGATATGGCAAATAAATGCTCATCATGGAGGTTGTAATTAACAGGTGGATCTGCAACTAGTGAATCCGCAATACGTATATTCATTTGACCGAGTTGATTAGCAGACGCACCAAAAACAGGAAAAGCAGGGGGGCGATGGCTTTTTCTTTGGGTGAAGAGACGGTAGCACCAAAGAAAGCATGGGCAGAGGCCGAAAAGGCATGAGGAGCATCACCACTAGCTAAGGCAGAGGAGGCATATCCCATAATTGCAGAGCGAGAAAGAGCAGAGCCACCGATAGCATGGGAAGGGGCAAAGGTAGGACCACTTCGCCCGACGACATCCTTTTCGAGTGGAGATCCTGAAGCCTAGCAATAGCTCGAGTTGGATATTCATATTCAGTTGATGCATCATTTGAAGCAAGACCAACCCCATACACGGCCAGAAATAAAGTAAGTAGCATTCGAGCCAACATCTCGCCCCCGCAATCCCTTCCCGTTTGAGATCTATATACCTAGCCAGTTTACCCGGTTGCTGCAGTCAAAGAAGCAGATCCATATGGCAAGGTATAGTTTGAGTTCTGAAAAGTTGATCAGAGCATGTGAGTGTTTCGATATAAGGCTCCTTATTAATAAGTTGTTGTTGCTCTGCCATTGTGGGGCCGACCATTGCAAGAATATAATAATCCATTGAAGACGTACAGGAAAGGTCCACCACGGGCGGCAATAGAGAGAAGGTTTTTGCCAAGCAAACTCTAATTGCTATGGGCGTACCAGGGCCTACATCTCCTTTCCTTTTTTAACAGCGGAGAAATACATTTAAGAGTGGATGTAAGGCTGACCTTTAATTTATTTATCAATTCAAATTGTGACCCTTTTACTCCCAATGGGTGGGAATAAGAAGCCCACCCAGCTAAAGTTTCTAATTACTTACGTTCCATTAGCAACCTTAAGGATGGGGTTTTTAATATGTATAGAATACGCAGCGGCTTATCCACTCAACTTAAAAAGAAAGGTTGCCCACCTGGCCGACCTGGTCGATCTCCTGTTCATGCACTCGATCTTTCAAGTTTCACCCCCTTGGAAGACTTATCACTGACACTTTNTCGAGAATCCTGTTCCCCCTTCCAACAAGCACCGAGGAGGCTAGACCACTCGAATTGCCAGATCAGTTGATTGCCCGGGGCTCATTCAAGATCTGTTGTTTCCTAAACTCCCTTCCCGACCCTTCTTTCCTCTCGGACGGACTTGGTTCAGCGAAATGCGCTTAGGTAAACCGTATATCGCTATCAGGTCAATAGGCGAAGGATTCAATATCCCTAAATTCCATCTTGAAGGGTTCCTTGCTTGCCCGTTTTCACACATAGAAGAGATAGACTCCATTCATACGATTGCCTCTTTTGAGAAAAGAATTCTGGAAGGCGCATGCCCACACTCGGCCTTAAATTGCGTGGAGGGGGAGGAACGACTAATAAGCAGATCAACCTTTGTGGGGGATAGCAAAAGCAAGCACCGATGGAGGGGAGAAAGAGAGCTGCACTTACT
>JASDQU010882061.1:0-10166 GCA_032191745.1 Picea mariana
CAACCACTTTATTTTACTTACCTTTGATATGCTTTATATTGAAGTCATATTCATTAAGGAATTCAAGCCATCTAATTTGTTTGGCATTCAATGTTGATTATCCAAACAAATATTTTAGACCACTATGGTCTTTCCTCGACTCAAATATTTTTCCCATAAGATAATGCCTCCACATCTTTAAGGCATGAACTATGGATTCCAACTCTAATTCATGTGTGACATATTTCCTCTCATGTTTTTTCAACTTCCTTGAATCATATCATACCACATACCCATTTTGTGTAAGGACTCCACCAAACCCTTCCTTGCATGCATCAGTGCACATAATGAAATCCTTATTTAGATTAGCAACCTTCAATATTGGTGCACTTTTCAATAAATTATTTGAGTCTTGAAAGCGTTCTTCCCGTTCATAAATCCATTTGAATTACACACCCTTCTTTTGCAAAGAATTGATTGGGTGTGCATCTTTGAAAATCCTTCAATAAATCTTCTATATTAACCTGCAAGTCCCATGAAGGATCCGATCTCTATAAAATTGTTTGGTGTTGGCCATCCTCTAATGGCTTATATCTTATCAGGATCGACTATTGTCCCTTCCTTTGAAATAATATGGCCCAAATAATGGATCTACCTCTGATAAAATGAGCGCTTGTTCGACTTGGCTTACAATTGATTCTCCACCAATACCTATAGCACCATCCTTAAGTGTTGTTCATGCTCCTCCTCCATCTTTGAGTAGATGAGTATATCATCCAAGAAAACAATAACAAACTTGTTCAAATACTCTCTTAACACTCCATTCATCATACACAAGAAGACTATTGTTGCATTTGATATCCCAGATGACACCACCACAAACTCATAATCTCCATATCTTGCACTAAATGTTGTATTGTTGATATCTTCCTCTTTGATTCTCACCTGATGATAGTCTGACCTCAATTCAATCTTTGAAAATGTCCTTTCAACTTTCAATTGATCAAATAGATCATTAATTCTTTGCAAAGGATATTTATTCTTTATGGTAACCTTATTCACTTGTCTAAAATTGATGCACAACCTTAAGGTTCCATCCTTCTTCTTCATAAAGACCACTAGGGCACCCCAAGGTGAGACAATTGGGAATATATACCCCTTCTTCAAAATTTATTCAAGTTGCATCTGCAATTATTTTAGATATGGTGTGCTCATCCTATAAGGATTCTTGAAAATTGGGGCAGCTCCAGGCATCAAATCAATGGAGAAATCAATATCTCTCTTTAGTGGCAACTCTGGTATCTCCCCAAACACATCCTCATAATATTTCAATACTAGATGTTCATCGATACTTGGCATTTTTCCTTTGGATGCTTCTTCCATATGGGTTGCATAAATCTAGCATCATTTTCTAAAACTCTTTTTCAATTGCATGGCTGGAATTTTTCTAATGGATATAGGCCTTGGAATCCCCTGAACATTCCTTTGTTTCCCTTCCTAATCAAGATAAGTGAATGCCTTGTTGTATAAATCTAGGATAGTATGATGCTTTTCCAACCAATCCATACCAATCAAGCAATCATATGAACCCAAAGGTATGATATTCAAATCTACCTTTGTGCTGACTCCATTCATGTCCATTGGACAATGCTTAACCAACTCATTGATCCTTCTCTTGGCTCCAGTAGCTAGTTGGAAAAACCAAGACTTTCCATACTTCCTTATTTTCAAATGAAACCTCTCAACAAGAGTATAATCTATGTAACTATGGCTAGCTCTAGAATCAATTAAAATGGACATGGGTTGATTATCAATATTACCTTCTACTTCAATCATATGAGATTGGTATTATGCTAGCCTATTTTCCACAACTACGTAAATTATTGGCATGCTCATGCCTACATACTCAATTGTATCAACCTCTTGGATATTTTGAACAATCCCCATACTTTCTCCTTTGTGAAGGAAATCTCTATATAGGTGGTCTCCCTCACATCACCAACATTTTATGGGTTGTTGTCTTGATCTTTTCCCTAAAGACTTTGTCATCCTAGGATCATTTTGTGTTGGCTATTCTTGAGAATTATTTCGGAAAAGTGGTGGCTTGTACCCTTTCTTTCTTTACTCCATCTTACATTTCTTCTTTTCATCCAAAGCCTTTTGGAAATACAGCCTTCCTTTATTCTGCTAATAAATATACTTTGTTTTCCTTATGGCTTCTTCCAATGTCTTGGGCTCATCAAAATGTATCTTATCATTGTAGAAAGAAGGTATCCCATTCAAAAATATTTGGATTTTAACCTTCTCATTCATTATGAAGCCAATGTACCTCAACAATTCAAGGAACCTCCTCTCATACTCATCCATTGTCATGCTTCCAAGCTCGAGTTAAAAGAACTCTTGCATATTTTTGTCATAATAATATTTTGACAAGTATTTATTTTGAAAATATTGTTTGTACTTCCTCCATGAGATCCTCTTCTCATCATTGTGCTTAACCTACTTGATTTAGTCCCACCACAATGATGTTTTTCTTTGAAAATGGTAGATTGCAATTTTGAGTTCTACATTTGATGAATAATTGTGCAATTGGAAGTATTTCTTCATTCCCCAAAACCAAGATTTTGCATCTTCATCTTTCCTATGATCACCATCAAATGTAGGAGGATTAATATTCCTAAGCTCTCCTTGCAAATCATCTACCTCATACCTCCTTTTATTATACCTGATAGGAGACAAACTTGGGATGCTCTCTCATTTTGAGAATGAATATGCCCTTGTAGTTGAGTGCCTTGGTGAATGGTGATGATGTCTATTATTACTTCTAGAGTTCCTAGAACTTTTGGCATGGGATTTTTGTTCTACTTCCTACCTTGAGTCTGTTTCTTTATTTATTTGCTTCTACAATATGTTCGAGCTTTGTAACAATTGAGTGTTAATGTGGTTTTGCTCCTCCTGAACTCTTATAATTCTTTCGTTGTCTACTCTGTAGCTCAACACTTCTCCTTGTAGGATTCTCATTGTCTCCACTAACTCTATGTTTTCCACTTTGCCTTCTCTGTGCCCATTTGACTCTGTCTCTACATTACCCAATGTGATATTCAACCCTCTAACTTCCTCCTCATGGTTGTAAGATCCGTGTTCATCTTCCATGTCTTTGGTCCTCATTTTAAACCTAGTTTGTTCTACCTATAACCTTAATTTTGCAAAATGAGCATGCAACAAAATTTGTTAGATAAAATCATTTTTTCAATTCTAGAAATTATACATAATTTTTCGTTCTTTTGAGTCCAACAACCATCTTCATTTTGATTTCCTCGGTATTTTTGTTGCTCAAATCCCAATTATGGGTGCATATGTGGATTATTCTATCCAAAATGTTTCTAATGACTACTTTATTGCTCAATTCTAATCTTTGAGCAGTAAGTTATAGTCATCTAAATATTGTTAATTTTCCCCTTTTGTGCACCTTTCTCCCTGGTGCATTTAAACTTAGACACCAACTTCAACAACTTGTAGAGGAAAATATGGCAAGAACCAAGGAAAATTTTACATGAGGCATTGATAACACTAATGACATTGAGTTCACAACAACTTTTATATTACTAATCTGATGCTCCATTGAAAAATTGTTGTAATTTGGAAATGACAACTTTGCACCTTTTCACCCATTTTTCCATAGAATTTTTAGCCAAACTAGTTATCTCCCAAACTAAGCATTTTTGGAAAAAAATCACTAAGGAAAAGTTATTTGTCTTGATGAGTACATGAAATGTTGAGTAAACAAAATTTTCCATCTTTTCCATCTCATGTCACTTTCAGTCCTTCGAAAATCCCAAAAATCTCCAAAAAGTGGCTTAGAATAGTGGATTTTACCCTATTTTGGCATCTCCACTCCAACCTCCTTGGAATCTGTCCAATCCCTTCATTGGGTATTTTCATGTCCACTTTTCTCGAACACTGTAAAATTTTTATAAGTAACAGTGCCCCTACCACTGAGCACCACCCTGCTCTTCAAAAACCTCTAATTTGGATTTTCTAGTAAATTGGTAAATAATTGGCCAATGGCCTTGTTTGGCACCTCTGTAGACCTTGACACTACAGACAAACCCTGAAAATTTCATATTCTTCTAAGTTATTATGCTCATGTTATGGCCAAAATAAAAATTTGGCTCGAGACTATTTAAAAAAAAAAAAAGGATACCTTCTACTGATGTGGCATATGTCTAACATGGTTGTTGATGTGGTACCCTGGGTCCACATGGAACCTTGAGGTGATGCCATGTCAAACTATTGAACACCCTAGCCCTGTCCCATCATATACTATCACCTTCCTCCTCTCTTCCTCCCTCTTTTTTTTTGTCACCCTTCTTCTCTTTCTTCCTTTTTCTTTTATTTTCTTTTCCTTTTATTTATTTTATTTACATACAACCCCACTTGTCCTGGGTTTTCTGCCTAGGACCTAGTCTAACCACGGATGGGACAGGGGTCCCACTTCCTCTGTCATGAACCCACTTAGCACCCATCCATTGGTTGTGGTGATGGGTAGGTCCCATCCCGCACCTTTACCCTCGATGCACAACTTGCTCGTCCACTAGATCAGACGATGGAGGATGAAGGGAGATCGATGGTGGATATGGATATCAGAGATTTTAGTTAGAGGGAGATTAAAAATACAAAAGACTTTGATACCACCAAACCAACCTTCACGTACGTGTAACATCCACAATGAAATCATAGAAATTTGGAACTTATCAAAACCACTTTAAAAAACTCTTATACCACTTATGGTTTTAGACTCCACCACCTTGTCTGTCGTGGGTCCTATGTCACCCCTCAAGCCTGACACTATGCATTGAAAACCCCCAAGCTCACCATAATGGATTACCACCATGGAATTTCTTCCATGACATTCCATGTCACCACTGTCATGTGGCCTCCATTTCACCAAGTATAGAAAAATTCCCAATTTTTCAAAAATTTTGAAAATCCCCAAATTTTGAAAAATGCCTAATTTTGAAATTTCTTCCTTGGATGCCATGGAAGATCTGTTATTAATCTTCCCGTGGCCAATTTTGTCCCTATGCATGTCAATTCGACCTCTACACCGAAAACACGACATCCCCACACTGATTTTTGGATGGATTTTTTTTTACTAAAAAATTGGGGAATTTGCCCAATTTCTTCTATGGATGCCATGGTTTTGCAATTATTTACCTCTTCGGATGAATTTGTTCTTGAATTTTCCCAATTAATCGTCCCCTTGACTATTCAGGGCACAATTTGATTAAATTTCGCCTTCAAATTTGGAGGTTTCACGCCATCTCTTCCATGTTTGCTCCATCATTCATTATTTCAGCCAATTACAAGTTGAAAATTGCTCAACTAGATGTTGAAATTGGGGATTTTAACCCCTGAGCTAAATTTCCCAAAAATTACAGGAAATTTCCCCAATTTCTCATGGGAAAATTTTGTCAAATAGTTTGCAAACATCTTTTGAAAATCTTCATTTGCAAATTTTTGCTTTAGCATTAGCTCTGGCCCATGCAAGCTCAATGTTGAACTTGTGGCTCTAATACCACATTGTAACACACCCCATACTCACTTCTAGGCATATGTCACTATAATTCATACTTTGTCACATACGATTTTTTTTTTCAAAATTTCCTTAACCTTGCTCATTATTTCTCTAATATCATTAAATAAAACAATATAGCCTCCATAAAGGCTCATATCACTGTATAATCTACTATAATACCAATTCATAGCACACCCAATCCCCTATCCAATCTTTGATACCAATAGTAATAATATGCCCTGGATATGAAACAATTATGCAATCCTAACAACATATAATTTTATGCATAATTATAAGCATTTACAACATAACATAATTAAGCACAAATAACCACACATTAATCAACATATAAACACATAACATATCACTTATATTTTTTAGAAAAGCACCAAATACTTGTAGACCTTAGACGTTCCACATCCATAGACACTAATTTTCTGGCACCCTCAATAGCAGGTCACCCCGGAGTCGAGGATATGACTCCACAAGGGAAAAGGCTACCTAAGCCAAATAAGTTATCACAGTCAACACCAAAAATGGCTAGGCTAAGGTACCAAACTCCAACAACAATTCCAACCTACAACCTCTCATTCTCCATCATCTTGCACAACCCAAGGAAGTGTAACCCCCTTCTTTGCACTATAGTCCCTCGGACTATAACACTTCCCTTCCAGGGTTCCCACACATGTTGGCCAGAAATTCTCGGAGAACTATGGCTCTAGGAACTCCAACTGCTATAATGGAGTCTCTAGGCACACTTCAGGCCTTATGATGCAGGAGCATCGAGAGCATGGTTAAGGGTAAACCAAAAACCCACGATGAAGATGAAGATGATGATGATGATGATGATGCAAGGGGAATAAATGTACATGTATGAAGACATGCGACAGAAGAATGGTTGATGAATCATGTACGAGAAGAGGTTTCCTAGAGAACCGACAGATACAACGACTGGAAACCCATGTACTCCGATGAATGGTAATTTTTTTATATAAATTTCAACACAAATTGTTTTTGTTTGCAAGAACAAGATCAAGAAGGAAGAAGACTAAAGATCATAGAATAATGAAGATGAAAATGCGACCAGAGAAGACCAAAGAGGATGATGACATAATGGGATCACAAATATTCGTTAAGGGCGGAGTATGATGAAACCACTCCTACTTGTGATCATGGATAATTAATTAAACGATGACTTTGTAATGAGGTAGACCAATTCTAGAAGTCTATCTGAGAGTGACAGATGGGGAGATATGAGAGGAGTTAGTGATAGAAATTTGTTGAGAGATTCATGGATATGTTGAAATATTCATGGAGATATTGTGGAGAGGGTTATGGAGATAGTTATGCATTTAGTTGAATTAATTAGATAATTATGAAATAGTTGTTATGGTCACCTATTTTTATATAAATGGACCATTTGTACAATAGAGGGAACACACATGAATGATGATTTAATAATACAATTTTCCCTTTAGGGGAATTGGAGCATATTTCCTAGTGTCCCTTGCTTTGCAAAACATAGTGCATATGTGTTTGTATTTTGTTGCAGCTACAAGGTTCATCAAGTGGCATCAAAGCATGGGAGAGTAGAATAGATGTTTGTTGTGAGCTATGGTTTTTCCATGAGAGTGTATTGTTTTTCCCTCTGATTGTTGAGTGTGGAGGATGTGATGCTCATCAGACTTCTTGTGGGAGTGATGACTACCCATGAAAATAGAAAGTGTCAACCCTTGTCACCAAATGATAGTCGATCTAATTCCATGCGACTCATTCTTTTTTTTTTATAGTGAGGTTAATTGTTTTGATGTTGTTAAAAACCTTTTCACTTCAGCAAAGTTTGATGTCAATCGGTAGGAAATATGTAAGTACGTTGTGAACTACCCCACAGATGTTCATGACTCTCTAACTCGTATTTTCAAGACCAACAATAGAGGAGACTTCTCGACATAGGATTTCTTGATGGGTTGATTGAACCCTCATAGATTTAAATGTCTTTCCTTAGCCTGATGATGACGAAGAACAACAACGACCAAATGAACTGGAGAAAGAGCACGCTGAAGAAAACGTTGAATCCAACATCGAAACACTTTGAAGGGAATGGGAAGAGAGGCACAAATCTCGTGAGTGTGTGGTTGTGGACAGATTATTTATTTGGGAGGATGTAATAATGGTTGCAAGAGCCCTAGGTGGTTAGATACCATGGACAAGATTGAAGAAAAAGAGTGAGGAATGATGAAACAGAGGGTTGGATCAAGACATTTGAAGGGCATAAGAGTGTTGTGTGGATTTGTTGTCTTGATAATTGTGCTTTACGTGCAACATAGGGATCAACTAAGTTTAGTGCCAAAATATGGGATTCATTGACAAGAGATGAGTTGCACTCTTTTGTACAAAAACACATTCTTCGAGCATGTATGTTTTTGAGAGCACAAGCCAAACATGAGAAAATACTTCTTATTTTTTATTTGAATTGTCTTGATGCACCTTCAAAATAAGCTCACAATTCTCTTGGTTCAATTAGAATAGTAGCATGGCTTCACACCGACCTAACTATATTGAGTTCTAATTTTGATTGTGGAGGTGTGAGGTTGTGGGATTTGAGAACGTAAAAGATTGCTTGTGTTATGGAGTCAAATATAGCTACTATACCACTGTAATGAATACATCGTAGATTGCCACCATATCCACATCAATTCCACGTAGCTGATACAATCAAGAAAGGCTACAATGACATTCAAGGTTCGGGATTCAAAGAAATTTTATTGAAACCAGACATTCTTCGGTCTGGGTTTAGGCATCCTTCAGAAGGAAGTGAAAAAAGAAGCAACAAATAAAGACATCGGTCCTTTGCATTCGACGCTAGAATCGACCGTCGACCCTCCTCATTCAATCGCCTTAAAGAATCACAGATCACATCCTCAAAACTCGAAACCCTGCGGGTCTCTTCTTCCAGGCCACGACGAATGCAGTACTAGTAATTGTGTTGTAAATTACGGGCAGTGGAATCATCTCCTTTTAGAAGAAGTTGCACAATGGTATCCCAGTCTCCATTGCTCTGGAGTATTCTAAGCTTCGAGTTGAGGTTAGACACAATTTCAGGAGATTTTTTGGCACATCGGACTTGCCATACAGATACTATTGTGAGGATAACCCACTATCATCAACAACTATTGGTACATATCCTCTATGACTAGCACAACAGCAAACTCGTGGGTGGTGAATGCTGAAAGGTTTTAGCTGGCCCAGAAAATGAAACCCGGCCATAAAGTGAAAAGTGGTCATAAATCTTTCCACTCTGTAACAAAACTTTAATCTTTGTTAATCACTCCTACGTGGCAATCACCTAAGCCACCATAGTAAATTTTAAATATGATCAAGTAAAAGTAAAAAAATAAACATGTAAACGGATGCTTTTATAATAGTGAGGAAGTTAGTGGTTGAAATCACAACCATTGATTTATTGGGATGACTAAGAATATTCCATCAATATTTAATCTTGTCCATACAAAACTGATTAAGCACTAAAAACCTATTAAATGTACCCATTATCAATAAGTATACCCCTTTCGGGGTAAAGAACATTTTTGGTGACTTATCTAGCAGCATTACAATATTTTCAAACAAACATAATAATCTTTAATGGGATGTAAAATGTATAGTAATTACAATCTCCAATAAGAATTTAAGAATTTTTTGTCGACCAATATTTGAGCATATCAAATTATCACCTGAGCATTGGCAACCATCATGGAGCATTCGAGTTGCATTGGTGGCACTTATTGCTTTCATGCCAACAAAACCAAAAGGGGTAGCTTGATTACTCTAAGGAAGAAAGCATTGCATTTTCCATTAAGCATCGTTCACATCCACCAAATTTTGGAAATACAGATCGTCAAAAAATAATTGATGAGGTTCATGAATGTTGAATGTTGTGTTGTGTGTTGGGGTCTTATAATTATAGGTAATCTGATTCTTCAGCTGCTATTTGGCGTTTCCCCCATGATGAAGACATCTGGTTTGCTCGTCTCTCAATTGTTTCCATTTTCCCCTCCATCCATTTTAGCCGATCCTCCATCACCCTGCTGCATCATTCATCCACTGTTGCGCCCTCACTCCCTTGTTCTTCTGACTCATTGAGTACGTCTCACCCGCCACTCATCCCTGCATAAACCAAACTTAGGATAAACAAAAAAACAATAAATTAATAATGTTAGTAATAAAATTAGTATGGTTAGTTTAATTAAAATATGTTAGACTAGTTATTAATTAATTAATCAATAATTAAGTTAGTTTTTACGTTAGTAATTAGGTTAGTGTTTATTAATTTAAATAAAACTTATATCAAAATATTTAATAAAAACATATAAAACAAAATAAAATTAAAATTAACCAAACTTAAAAATTAAAACAAATTATAATAAAACAAAAATAAAAAACATAATAAAACAAACACGTAAACAAAAATCAAAATAAATAAAAAACAAAAGTAAAAAACTAAAATACTATCCTAAGTTTCTACCCACCCGTAACTTCACGCACACATCCCCAAATCTCTAAACAAAACAAATCCACGTCCATAAATAATACTGGACCCCCCCTTGCCATC
>JASDQU010882062.1:49306-83763 GCA_032191745.1 Picea mariana
ATTTTTTCAATACTTTCATGATCTCCCCTTTTAAACCCTCCATCATCTCTTGTAGTTCATCTTTTGTTACTATCTTCTTTTGTAAATCATTTATGTCTCTACACATTTCTTCACCTTCATCAAGATTCCAAGTAGGATTTTTTGGAGGCTTATTTTGTGTATAAGTTCCCTTTTTGGGTGGCATGTTGGCCAAGTATCACTTTTGAACCTTGATTTTGAGGTGGTTCTGCTAGACAATATGTCTTCCGTTGTATCTCCCAAGTTTCCACCCTTCTGGGTATGAAACTTTATTTTATGTAGTTCTCTAATATTTCTTCTCTACAATGCCACAGGTCTGATCAAAATTGGATGTGTCAAGTGGAATTTACAGTAACTTCCCCACAACTTGCCGATTTTTTGCCTTTCCAGGAGATCTCACTTGTATAGCGTTCCCTGCACAAAATAATTGATATGAAATTTTGAAACTCATACCAAAAATACTATAGAATATCCACGATCCAATGAAACCATTCCCACTCAATTTGGATACTCTAGGAGGAAGTTATGATTGTTTTACCTGGAACACCTTCTTGAGACTAGTCAATAGGACTATTCAAATACCCTATCTTACACAAGGTGTATCTACAAATTTAAGACGACCCATAAGTTAAATTGTTTACCACAAATATCTTACTAATTTATGTAAATAGCCTCCAGATTTTAGGGTCTAAAACGTTACAGAAAAGTTTTTATAGTGAAAATTCCGCAATGACTCATTTCAAGATGATTCTAGAACCCTATCTTGTATAGGTTGTATCTCCGAAAGTATAAGGCCTCGGGAGTTGAATTTTTAACCCAACATACCTTGATCTATCTACTAAATATCGTCCAAGACGTTCCTTCTGAAACATTGTAGAAAAAATGTTATAGCAAAAATACCAAGGTGTCTCAGATGTAGCAGGGAAACCCCAAGACCTTGAGCTCTGATACCATATGTTAAGAACCAAATATCAATATAGCATAGAAAAACCTCAGAAAAAGTACTCAATGCCTTGAAAAAGAGATAATTTCAGATAATAAGCCTCTTCGATGGGGCAACCTCCTTTTACCCCACTTAAATGTTCAAGTACAAGATGATTCAAAATGAAAATGTCTCTTTGGTATATATAGGAGACTAGGAGGTATAATTACAACTAATGGCCTAAAGCCGACATAAATAAAATAAAATTACTAATATAATATGCCCCAATTAAGGGGTAATGAGCCAATATTAGGGATTAACAAAATCATCAACTTTCCAGAGGACTCTGCTGAAGAAGAAGACGATACTTACACAACTAAATTCATACATATAGCGCATTCAGAACTAAACAAAATAGAGGCACAACCGAGACTCATGCCTTATAATGACATGATAAGCTGGGCCTTAGAGCACGTTGACATCTAGACCAAGAGCATTGTCAACCATCAGAAGTTCGTTGTCATCTCTTTCCGACCATAACATATGCAAGTAATGTACAAACTATCCCCTAATCCTAGATATACATTCAATGTTGCATTCATTCTGGAGTTCAAGAAAAAGGAGTGCGTCCAGTATGCCAGGAACTATCTCGAGATAATCAAGTCTTGGTGGAGTAACCCGGAGAAATTCAAAACCGACGCTCATCATATATATTCCACAACATCTCTGGACGTTCCCATGGTGTATGTATCCCTAATGCTATGTCGATTGTTCGGAAAGAAGAGTCCCAGACATTTTTCAGTGGAATGGGTATCCATCATGCACGAGGTAGTAGAGGGTTTTACTTTCAATTGGGCCAAAATGTTGTCCAATAACTTGGAAAAAGAGATTGCAGACTATAAAACAACGAAGTCAAAGGGACAACTTGCCCCCTTTTATATGTTAGAATATATCATGGGTGCCATCTGTTTTATGATGCCCTTCCCATTGATGAATTTGGAGTTGTACTCTGGTTAGTGTCAAGCCCATTCATTTCTACCATTCCAAGCTATGTGAAGAAAAATGCAAGGATTTGTTTTATGAAATCTACCACAATGGTGTGATTCATGTTCACATAGCCCTGTATGGCCACCCACCTCCTTGAATTTTAGACCGGATTATGGGGAATATGGGTAAGCTAACATATTGGTTTATTGAGGATAACTTCTCCTATATCAAAGTTTTTGGTTGTTCGGTCCCCCCCATGATCTCCCACGATTTTTACCAGACCAACTGATATGCAGGGAAGTGGCCTACCAAACAGTAACATGAGGCATTAGCAAAGAGCTGAAGGCAACATCGAAAAAGGTATGGCCGAATTTCCCCATTCAGGTTGGCATGTTTTCATTACTAGATTTCGGTCACTCCAAAGTGGACGCTGCGGCTTTGGATGATGGAAAATTGGTTTAAATCAAATTCAAAAGACACGACCCACGCAAGGTTGTGGAAAATCACCTAGCCTAGTTCAACATGAAAAGATATGTGCATGGAATCTCTCTGTATGACAAAATATTCAGGGGAGTTAAGTCTTATAAGGAGGTACATGACAGATTCCAAACCTTGCCCCTAGATCAACAAGTTGGTTTTATCAACTTTCAAAAGCATAGGCGAAACAACCTACTAAAGGTACTACAAGGGGAGAAAGTAGTCACTCCCCCTTCTAAGGAGGCCAAGTCAACAGTTTCTAAATCTAGTCACTCCGGTAAGCATAAATTCGAGGAAACCCCAAAAACCTTGGGGGTATTGACACATAAATTAGAAGCATCATTTTCAAGCCAGCTAGGACCCCAGGCAAAAGCCCAACTCGAGGCTTTCCTGAAGTAGGGACAAAATGTGCCTCCTTTATCACCAACTAACCCTGTTGGCACCTCAAATACAACATAACAACAACAATATATGAATATTGGCACTCCCATTACATCATTTACACCTCTGCAATCTAGCTTCGAGACCCCTAATCCTGAATTTTTTTTTGTGAATGATCTTACCCCATCTCGCTTAAAGAAATGTCTCCTTCAGATTTCTTTTTTAGCAGAAAAACGGAAGGCCATCATCAAAAGAGAATCACACTAGAAATATGGAGTGATAACTAAAAGGCAGAGGATGTTGTACGATGGGAATGATCAAGATGATCCAGAATTCGCGAAAGAAGTTGTAGGTTCATTGGGTGATTTTTCCACTGCAAATCAATGGTCTGTGGATAATTTGGCCGAGAAAATATGACATAAGAGATTATTGGTGGAGCACTTGCAAAATCAAATATATGCCATGGAACAAACTACCAGGAATAGGATGAGCCGAGACTTCGAGCAAATCAGAGATCATGATCGACAACAAATCCAACAATTGCAGGCTCACCTCGAGGAGCTCCATCAAAGTTCAAAGACCAACCGAGGATTGGTCACTTAGCTTGATGAATTGATAGAGAAATTGAGAGCTATATTGGACCTGATCAAAGGTACCTTAGTATATATATTGACCTTCCGAACTCAAGCAATGGAAATCAATGAAAAGCTATAAATGGCCCATCAGGACATTTTTATGAAAGTTGATGCCATCTAGAAGTGCTACCAGGCATTAGACCTTTCTCTAAAGGGAATCTATATTAAGGAAAGAGAAGCTCTCCCAGCCCAAGCTAGGTTTCAAGAGGCCATCATATTGGTGCATAAAGATGATGCCCCTGATTTTCCTTTGTTCTCTCCCTCTGAACAATTACGAGGTGATATGTCCCTAAAGGTCTTGGAAACACATTTGGCAGAGATAAATATTAGCCAAGGAAGTAAAAGATGCTTTCCAAGAGGCACTGCCATCATTGGACAAGAGGCCGATCGATTTCGAGGAAAGTAGTATTTCAGAATCCCCAGGGCCAATTGATATTGAAATGAATCATCATAATTCCAGAAGGAGCAAGGAAGGAACTCTAACAACCCTTCAATAAATGGAGAAAATTGATCTTCTTAATATCAATAAGCGGCTAGTAAGTCCAAGCTCACAACTCCAAGCCACAACTCAGGAAATAAAAAGGATCCAAGAAAAATTGCCTCGGGTAGAGAGGAGATTATTCACCTTTGATGTAAATGAAATGATCAAGCCCTCTAAGTTCATAGTGTAATTATTGAATAGGTGCAACCAATGTATTGAACATGAGAAAACAAGCATATGTGGAAGCAAATAAAGAAACCTACACAATGCCCTTTATTTTTACCCTCCCTACCTTCCACCTTCCTTCAACCACTTATGTCATTCATTCACATTCTAATATTCACTTATCCCTTATTCATCATCATACACCTGTTGCATTCTCATTCTTCCTTGACGATCCATCCAGTGATACTCATCTGGTTGTCATTCCTCCATGATCCTGATTGTGTCTCATTGCATTGTTGAGCGTATCTTGAGGGACATATGTCAACATATGAAAACGACCAAGATAGTATGCCGAATTAATAAGGAGGTAGGACGACAACTGTGTTCAGCCTAAAGGACTAAATAAAAGAGGCATTTGGCCCAACAGATGAAGAGACAGAGGAGAACGCCATCGAAGCTCATCAGATTTTACATAGTGTTGTATTATTCAAATATATGCTATTTTTATTTTAAGAATTCCAATTTTTTGAGTTGTGATAGTTTTTGTATAAATACATAGATTCAAGATCTATTCAAGGGGGATTCTTGCCGGATGTAACACATAAAACTCTCATTTTTTAGTATTAATACAAGTGCAGACAAAGATTTCAAATTTTGTTCAGTTTGAGTTATGTGTTTCTTCTATATTTTATATCTATGAATTTCCTTATGTAATTCCTTGATAAGCGATTGATTTCAATTTAGTATCACAACTACTGTAATCACATTATATCAACAATTCATTACGTAAGCATTTTTTCCTCTGTGTTTACTATAAGTAAAACAAGACCTCAATATTGACACCTCTATTACCCTATATTATCTCTGTCTGAGTCAATTTTACCTATGCTATGTGTATCTAATTGAATTTTTCCTCCATAAATACACTTGATTACCTTGTTCATGTGCATAAGGGCTAAATTATGATTAAGGCATGATTTGTTTAATTTTCTTGAGTTAATTCGATTAAATGTTTGATTTTGTATGATCCTATTCGTTTGACTCCTAAGCAGTTTTGATACAGTACCCAAAGCTACACCTATCCCGGTACTACACACTCTTCTCTATTCCAGTACCAAGTCATGCACCTAATCCAGTACTCAGGAGTGTGATTGTGTGTATTCCGGTACTAAACAGTTACCTACAGAATTTTGGCACCAACATTCAAGTACTGGATTTTCTCCTCGATTTTCGGGCATATTACAATGAATATAAAAATTTGGGGACATGGGTTTTGTCCAGAGTGGTGTTTTTATTCGGACGTGTGGGTCAAAATACAAAGATCTCAGACGTATGGACCTCCAGCTCAGGGGGAACGATTCATCCTAAATTATTGCCAATTTTCCATAAATTCCAGGATCATGCCCAGATTCGTGGGAAATACATTTCCTTGATTAGATAAGTGGTTGTACTCGACCTCCATTGATGGAAAATGGTTTTGATTTGTATGGATTGTATAGATCTAAATTTGTAATGTAAAAATCATATAAATTGAGTGATGGCTCTAAGCCAAAGGAGAGGAATTAGTATGTTGGAAATTAGATTTTTGAACCAACTCTTTTTGTAAATTTATTTGCTGAAGATCAATGGAAGTTTGAATTCAAGGATCCTGTGTGTCTCTTAGCATTTAGCATGTTCTGATAGAAAATCTTCCATTTTGGCATCGACAAGGGCCACCGATCCAGCTTGGTAAGCTCATTGTAAATTATTAGTATAGATTTCTATTTTTCTGTACTTGTTGTTTTGATTTCATTTCTGATTTCACTATTAGAATTGACTGCAAAGTGTGGCAGAACAGGAGCAATTGGGAGTCCATCATTCACATTACATAAGCCATCAAATGGAACATCTCATTAATACTTATGTTTCCTGTGTAGGAATGAAGTAATCTTCTAGAATTGCAAGATTGTAAGATTGTATTAAATTTTTGTTTGTGATGCATCAATTGATTTTGAAGAGTGTGCATAATTAGATAAGAATATCTTGCAAGTTTGAAGTGAGTTGTTACAGGAAATGAGATCAGACTGCATCTCTCACTTTCATGCACCATTTAATGAAGCCTCTCAATTATATTGACTATTTTCTGTACTACACAGGTTTGATTGGAGTGAATAGAGTTATGATTGTTTTTTGTCTAAGAGTGAATTGTTGATTACTGTTTTCAGTTGCTATAGGGAACCAGATCTAATTTCATCTCTTCATTTCATGAGCCCCTAATGAACAGACTTGTCACCTAAGAAAGAACCTTTTGATTCACTATTTTCTTGAGAAGTTTTGTTATCATATTTCTCTTCTAAGTTTGAAGTTGTGTGAAGCATTTGGATATTCTAAAACAAAGTGTTATGTTAATAATTGTTTCTTGATTGAACTATACTCATCAGACATAGGAACCTATCTGTTATCGGCACATATAGTTCATCAACTCCACTGATTACGAATCTTGGTTGATAATTTATGTTTGGTAATATATTATGCAAATAATTGCACCAACATTTTGGCACCATTGTTGAGGAGTTGTAAACGATAATAGGTAGTATTTAAATCAGATTGCTTTAATGGTTTTGGATTGGTTTTATGGATGACCTAAGGGAAGAGAGAAGACAATAATTTGTGCAGGAAGAGCCCACGCATCCACTTTGGTGGGGTTGCTCCAAAGTTAGGTTGTCCTCTCTTCTTTTAATGCAAGTGTGTTTTTCCTTCTTTTATGAAAATTTAGTTTTATTTATGATGGGCTAACTTGTGAGAACATATAACTTGGTGATAGTAGGATCCCAGTAACGGAAATATTTCAAGTTTGGTGTGTTTTATTTTTTCAAATAGTTTTAATATTCAAATCTTTTATGAAAAATCATTTTTGGGGGTGTTGTAAGAACCCTCGAGTACTAAGTTGTGTTGTGAGACAAGGATCATCAACTAGATAGAGTAATTCAAGGATGATCAAGAGCTTGAAGAATGTTCCTCCAAGAACTTTCCCACATTCCAGCAGTGGCTGGGATATCCACCTCTCAGGAAGAGCATATCTTGACAGCAATCAAGAATTTAGTTGTCTCTCCACAAAAAGATTTAGAAGTCCCTTTGGATTCCTATTGTCAATTTGTTGAGGAGACTCAAGAATCATGGATAGTATTTGAGGGAGAGGAACCATGGGAACCTGAGATTAAGGAGTTCTTAGCATGCCTCTCAGCAGACCATGTATGTACCCCAAAGACTAATCATCTTGAAGAAGACAATCTACGTAGCATGGAAAAGGAGGACATGTTGTGTAACCTAAACAAAGAAGAGAAATGAGAATATCTTGATCCTATTGAAAGATGGTTTCAATTAGTTATTAGGTCACAACACTCTTTTATTTTTCATTATTTCTCAATCTCATCATCAAAGCAGCTGGTCCTTCATACTCACGTATGCATTAAAAATTATATTTTAAAACCAAGTATGGATATATTTCTAACCATGTTACACACATGGCTTCACGGGAAGTATTCTTATACTTGAAGGACATTTTATTTTGTTCAATTAGAGTAGGATAGGTAAATAAATAAATAAATGTTGCACATAAGTACAATGCAACATATATTTCATATTTTTCATACATGGGAATGTCAAAAGCTAATAAAGAAAGCAGTTTAAGATCTTTTGTTCCTATAGTAGATTTCTCTCTAAAAGTTGTGATAATTTTGTTTGGAATTTTATGAGAAGGTAATCTCTTCATCCTCCGAATGCACACATGATACTGGAAGGGTTTCAAAAGCGGAGAAGGCATCCTTGTAAACAGAAGATAACACTTAAGACAGTGTTTCATGACCTATTTCTTCAAATTTCTTCCTTTTCCTTAAGTTATTGTTCTTTTATAATTACCTATCTATTTTAATACCACCATTTCACAAGGATGATCAATTAAGTGACCTTTTTAATAACAGTTGAAACTGAAAGTTAATTCCAAATTGTTTTATTCATAGCTATAATTCAATTTTTGACACTTTCCCTAAATTTTCTGTTTGTAAGCATGAATAAAAATCTAGTTTTAATTGGTTCTATTGGTTTTTTTTTTTAGCAGATGTTCGCAGACCTCTGAGAAACATTTTTTGGCGTTTCACATTGTTTGCATGAGGCCATGCAAAACCTCAAGCATGGGGGAGTGGTTGTTGAGACAGTAGTAGTTAGGATTATTACTTTTGTAATAAAAAGGAAGTGCCAACAGGAGCAGTGATCAGCCTGGTTCCAAAAGAGGAGGGTTCTAAATCTCAACATATGGTCATCCAATTACATAATGCCCTCTTGTTACAAAGCTTGGAGCCCAATCACCAAATTCTTTTGCATTATTCTGAGGCAAACTCATAATCTCTGCAGCTAGTGTTGGCATTTGTTCCATCTACATGGTTTTTCAATTGAATAAGATCACAAGTCCTCTTCCAGAACACTAGAAAACACCAGCTACTTCTACAAGGTGCAACCTACAAAAGTTTCAAAAGCACTACCATCTGGTACTGTGTCAAAATCTCTTCAAGTACCATAATACAATGTTCACCTCTGTGTTCATCTGGTACCAATGGTCATTTATGTGCTATTCTGGTACTGAACCGTCTTTCTACGCTCATCCAATACTGGACCACATCCAGGACTGAATAACATCTCCACATTCATCCGGTACTAAAGAAGGAACCCTGCGCTATTCCGGTTCTGACCATAACTCTACACTCATATGATCTGATAATCAGGTGATCTGGTACTGGTAATAAGGTGTTGGTAGCTCTAATCATATATTCAAGTTTTGCTTCTCGATTTAAGTACTAGGACATATAAATTCAATATTTTTCATTTTATTAAAGAAATTAGACTAATTATGAATTGAACATATGGTTACTCTCAATTATTGCACGCTCCCTACCATGAATTTCTGCAAGCCCTCGTATACATCTCCTCGTATAGAAATCATTCAGCTTGCCACTCTGTTTCTGCCCCCCGCTTTGTTCTGGTACTGTCCTATTCCGATACTATCTATTACGGTACTACAGAAACATGTTCTGATACCAGTTACCAATCTGGTACTAATGCCAAGGTGATATGATCTTTGTTCTATGCTTAACATTGTTTTCACTTCAGGTAATTGGAGGTATGGACTAATCTCTTCATGTTCTTTCTATCAAGGATCATTCAAGTCTTGTGTTGTATTGTTTTTACTCTCATGTGCATCTTCCTCCTACATTTCTACACTCAACCCTAAATTAATCATCCTTGTTATCCTTTAAGAAGATATTTTCACATTTAACTCTATATGATAATGGGTGCACTTGTCTTATTACCTCATCATTTTGAAGAAGTGATTGCTAATTGAAATATCCATTGAAAAGTGGTGACACCATTATGTCAAATACTAACCTAGTTGATTCAAACAAGTTCTTATCCAGGTTTATCTTTACAAGTTTCTCTTGGGAGGTATTGATGAAAACCTCATGTGGTGGACCGCCCTTGCAAAACCTCAATGAACTTTCATGAGAACCCTAATAGGATTAACTAGAGGGACCTCTTCGTCATTATCCGAGATGTTCCATTATACATTGAATAGCTGAGATTTAAGTTGAATGTGGATGATTTCACCATTGGGATAATTGAAAACAATTAATTATGTGCCTAATAACTCTAAAACACTCTCGTACCACCTGCCTTCATTATACTCTAAAACTGTCAATGAACAATATACATCATTCTAAATATTTTGAGTAATATAATAAAAAGGAAGTATCAAGAAGTACAAGTAAACCCGCTGGGGTACTGAACAGGCCTACTGGCAATGGTGCCATGCTTGTATGGTACTAAGGTAAACCCTTCGGGGTACTGAACAGGCCCGCTGGCAGCGGGGCTATGTCGAGTAAAGGGAGTTGAAAAACATAAAGTGGCACACTTAAAGCTGAAAAAAAAACCTTGGGTCTCATTCTGAAGCAATCATTATCAAATCAAGGCTAGGAGATGACCTTTATATCTCTTGGATGATGTTCTTAATAACCTTCAAGTATCCACTTTAGAGTTCTATCTTTTAAATAAATAGGTTTGCATGAGAAGTGGGACCCTCAGTATGTATAATTCACCTTACCTAAGCAAGAAGAGATTCATCTCTAAAAACTTGGATAAGAAACAAGTTAATCATCTTGTGATGTATTCTTTTATGTGTTCCTCTCTTCAAATGAGATCTAAACTATGCTTATATCGCTTTTGTTTTAAAGGTAATCTAGCCAGGGGTGCCTAGTAGTCAAAGTCATTATGAAAAATCTTGGCCACTATCCTATAATCATATTAGAGTCGCATCCAACCCTTTCTCCTAACTTTGATCGAAAACAGATTGGATAAGACTTAACGTCAAATCACTAACAGATCTAATCTATTATCCATGACTCCACTTTTTTGTCACAACTACTTTTCCATGGGTAAGAAGTGTGAAGCATAGGCTATGAAGTTTATATTGTATAATAGTAACTTAGTATTTGAAGAAGGGTGGAACGTCAAGAATGCTTGATCAAGTGAGGAGTACCATCAATTTTGAAATTTTGAAGATCATTGTTGCATGAGGACATGTAATGACTTAAGCATGGGGGAATGTTGAGTCTCAGTATTGAAACCTCTATTACCCTATATCATCTCTGTCCGAGTCAATTTTACCTATGCTATGTGTATATAATTGACTGTTTCCTCCATAAATACACTTGATTACCTTTTTCATGTGCATAAGGGGTAAAATATGATTAATTCATGATTTGTTTAATTTTCTTGAGTTAATTTGAATAAATGTTTGATTTTGTATGATCCTAATCGTTTGAATCCTAAGCAGTTTTGATCCGGTACCCAAAGCTCCACCTATCCCGATACTACACACTCTGCTCTATTTCGGTACCAAGTCATGCGCCTAATCCAATACTCAGGATTGTGACTGTGTGTATTCCAGTATAAACAATTACCTACAGGATTTCGGCACCAACATTTCGGTACTGGATTTTCTCCTCGATTGTCGGGCAGATTACGATGAATATAAAAATTTGGGGACATGGGTTTTGTCCGAAGCGGTATTTTCATTCATAATAATGTGCCAAAATCCAAATATATCACACATATGGACCTCCAGCTCAGGGGTAACGATTCGTCCTAAATTATTGCCAATTTTCCAAAAATTCCATAATCATGCCCAGATTTGTGGGAAATACATTTCCTTGATTAGATAAGTGGTTGTACTCAACCTCCATTGATGAAAAATGGTTTTTATTTGTATGGATTGTCTATATCCAAATTTGTAATGTAAAAATCATATAAATTGAGTGATGGCTCTAAGCCAAATGAGAGGAATTAGTATGTTGGAAATTTGATTTTTGAACCAACTCTTTTTGTAAATTTATTTGTTGAAGGTCAATGGAAGTTTGAATTCAAGGATCCTGTGTGTCTCTTAGCATTTAGCATGCACTGATATAAAATCTTCCATGTTGACATCGGCAAGGGCCACCGATCCATCTCGGTAAGCTCATTGTAAATTATTAATATAGATTTCTATTTTTCTGTGCTTGTTGTTTTGATTTCATTTCTGATTTCACTATTAGAATTGATTGCAAAGTGTGGCAGCACAGGAGCAGTTGGGAGTCCATCATTCACATTACATAAGCCATCAAATGGAACATCTCATTAAGACTTATGTTTCCTGTGTAGGAATGAAGTAATTTTCTAGAATTGCAAGATTGTAAGATTGTATTAAATTTATGTTTGTGATGCATCAATTGATTTTGAAGAGTGTGCAGAATTAGATAATAATTTCTTGCAAGTTTGAAGTGAGTTGTTACAGGAAATGAGATCAGAATTCATCTCTCACTTTCATGCACCATTTAATGAAGCCTCTCAATTATATTGACTATTTTCTGTACTACATAGGTTTGATTGGAGTGAATAGAGTTATGATTGTTTTTTGTCTAAGAGTGAATTGTTAATTACTATTTTCAATTGCTACAGGGAACCAAATCTAAGTTCATCTCTTCATTTCATGAGCCCCTAATGAACAGACTTGTCACCTAAGAAAGAACCTTTTGATTCATTATTTTCTTGAGAAGTTTTGTTATCAGTTTTCTCTTCTAAGTTTGAAGTTGTGTGAAGCATTTGGATATTCTAAAATAGAGTGTTATGTTATTAATTGTTTCTTGATTGAGCTATACTCATCAGACATAGGAACCTATCTGTTATCGGCACAGATAGTGCATCAACTCTAGTAATTACGAATCTCGATTGATAATTTATGTTTGGTAATATATTATGCAAATAATTGCACCAACAGGATCCAACTTTATCGAGTTGTCAGAGCAAGGAAATGAAACCATCAAACAATCCAAGGAGGGAATGAAAAGGATTTTGTTTCATTTGAGAGGGGCTAGAAGATTTGAATTTTTCTCTTGTATATTTTTATCAAGTCAAATACATGATTGAAGGTTGATTCATGACTAGTTCTTATAATTGAACATTTTTGTCAATTGATTATTTTATTGAGTTATTTTCATTATTGAAATGGCTAGGTGAAATACTATGATCTGATTGTGATTTTGAGTACAAGGACATGTACACTATATTTTACATGTGGATTTCTTCTTATGGTTGAGAAATGAACATGCTAGTAAGGTTTATGTTGAGAGTTATGAATTCCTTTTAGCTTTCAATATTTAAACTTTATGCTTGCAATCATCATTTCTAGTACCGTTAAAATGTGACCGCATTTCCATGTTAGATTAGGATGCATTTAGGATTTAGAATATTGAAAATGGACGAGTCTCCCTTTAGGGTGAAATCTTTTTAATTGGTGGCATCTGGGACCACATATAAGAGGAAATTTCCATACCAAACAAGAGTAGGTTTTGTTGGGACCTGCCATCAAGCAATTATCCCCTTTTTGACATATGTCATTTTTACCCATCAATAGTTTCTTGCTTAGAAGTGGTGTGATGGTTTATAACCTTGTCATGAACGTAATAAACATTGGTTTTATCTAATAACATTTCTTGATGTTAATAATTTTATTATTTTTTCTTCTTATAACATTGGGGGACATAATTGTCCTTAGATAAAAATTGTTTTGACTTAGGCTAAATCGTACTGCTTGTAATCTAGTTGAGTAGCGTACCACAAATCCTAACCAAATATGACACTTTACATTTTCTCTCTTTTACTTTCATCTCATCCATTAAAAAAATGCAATCCTTTCTCATGTCCAACTTATCAAATGTCATTCAACAAGGTCTAAATGAAGAAATTGAATATCAAGGTAAGACAAAGTCAAATAAAGCAAAAAAAGGCTAGAGGAGAAGAGCATAAACATTAAAAAATGAAAAAATAATGAATTTAGATGATCTGTATTTATGAGCGAAACAAAAGGAATAATCGACTGAATACAATAAAACAAAGATACAGAGAACAACAAAAGATATCCAACGAAAATAACTTTTATTGAATAAATAAAATAGGTTGAGTTGTAAAACTACATAATTGAAAACAACTTGCTCGAATGGTGGTAGCTATCTCTAAGAAGAGATGTGACTACTACGAGCATCCGTCTAGGAAGAATGATTACAATGAGGCTCCAAAGTCCTTTTTAACATTACTCATGAATGCCAAAACCCAAGACATCGAAAAACCTAACCCTAGGAGATGAAACGCCAAAATTTATGTGGTATTTGATGGGTAAGTTGGTACCTCAAATTCCTGGGGTCATAACTTCTGCATACGACCTCCATTTTAGGCACATGATAGCCCATTGGAAAGGTATTTTCAAGAAATAAACATTAAACCATCAAACTCTAATTTTGTCTATATTTTGACTGTGGGAAGCCAAAAAACACTGTTTAGGGCCCCAACACGACCTTGGAAGTACAGAAAGATGTACTGACATGAAAACTTCCAAAATAATCTAGTTGGATTAGGTGTACGGCCACCAATATACACATGGAAGCTGTGTAGGGATTCAGACAACCCTAAAAGTGTAGAAACCACAATTACAAAGAATTACAGAAGCTCGTGTCGAACTAACAAATATCAAGAGGAGCCGGTTGGAATAGGTGGGTGGCCACCAATATCCACCTGGATCAGTCCTCCCCCCTTAGGATGAAATGATCTCCATTGCGTTGAGTTCCCCCATCAGGTGAGGAAATTTTCGTTGAATTTGACCCTTGGTGAACCACTTGCTTTGGTGTTGGAGTTGCCCTGCCTTAACAACCCGATGGATCCTTTGTTGATGAGTGCCCTTAAATTGTGTGTCAACTATCTGATCAGTGGATGCATGTTCCATGCAGTCAGGGTTGATATTTTTTGGTGTCAATTGTTTTGTGTTCTCTAAGGTGTCCAATAATGGTGGAAAATATGGTCGAAGGAGGTCCACATTGAACACTGGGTCCAAGCCAAGGAAGGGTGGAGTGTTGAGCTCAAAAGCATTGCTAACCACAACCTTGGTGATAGTGTAAGGCCCATAGTGAAGTGAGTGAAGCTTCCAATGGGGCCATGTAAGGTGATATTTCTATAAATGTAACCAGACCTTGTCTCCCACTCAAAACTGGTGCAATACCTGGTGTTGATCATGGCGCTACTTGTACTCAACATTGTATTTCTACAAAATATCATGGACCTGTTGGTAGCTGCGCTGAATATGCTCAATGAATCTGGTGGCTTTGTCCGCTCAGAATAAACATGGGAAGATTCTTCATGTGTGGTTGCAAGAGGTAGTGCAACATCAATGGGACCCAAAAGTTGGAATCCCAACCCCACTTGAAATGGGATATGGTCGGTGGAGCTATGGAGAGCCCTCTTGTAGCTATGTTGAACATAGGGAAAACTCTCATCCCATGTACGCAAAGTCTTATAATTGTACATTCCAAGGATGTGTACAATCATCCGATTGACGGCCTTTTTTTGGCCATCGTTTTGGGGGTGGAAAGCAGTTGATTTAGTGAGCTTGGTGTCCAACAATGACCAGAGACATGACCAAAATGTGTTGAGGAACATGTTGTCCCAATTTGAGGTGATGGTCTATGGTATCCAAAAATGGACCCACACCCAGTCGAAGAAGAGCTTGGTAGTATCTGTCGCTGTGATGTTCTTCTTGCAGGTTGTGATAATGGCCATCTTCGAAAACCAATAAACCACCACAAATACACAATCATTTTTGTTCTTGGTGGATGGAATACCAAACATGTAATCCATCGAGATGGATTCCCAAGGCCTCTCGGGAGTAGGAAGAGGGGTATATAAGCCTTGCTTCTTGATGGATGGCTTGGAAATGGCATAGGAAATGAAATATTTGATATCCTTCCTGATGTTTTGTCGAAGTTTTGGCCAATAAAAAATGTTTCTGTAGAACGACCATAATTTTCTCCATGCCAAAATGTCCTATCATTCAACTGTAGTGAGAGTCCCAAATCAATTTTGCACGCTCATTTGTGGGAACACAAAGGTGGCCCAGATGGCATAATAGTCCATCCTGGATGTGAAAATCAATGACATTCTCTCTTGTACCCAAGAGATTATAGGTGGTGGCAAAGTCAGGGTCATGATAATAAATTCGGGGCCACTTATATGCCTCATGCTCACATGAATGGAGCACTATGGCAAGTGCAACAATGAGAGGGTGAAAGGTAAGTTAGTGACATGATTTGTGCTCCATGTTTGATACTTGATGTTGATATGGAACTGTTGTAGGTATGTGGACCACTTTTGATGGCGATCGTTCTGCAACTTCCCCTGTGTCTGTATGAACTGCAGAGGCTTGTGATCAATGTCAATGATTGTCTCCTTTCCCGGAATGTAATGTTTCCATTGACGACAAGATTTCACAATGGAATACATTTCTTTGTCATAGGTGGGGTATTTTCGGACAGTATCTGAGAGTGTCTCACTATGGTATGCTACTAGATGACCATGCTGAGTGAGAACTGCACTTACAACATAGTCAGAGGCATTAGTCTCAATATTGAATGGTTGTTGCTGATCAGGTAAGGAGAGTAATAAAGTTGAGCACAAGTGATGCTTCAGATCATCAAATTCTTGTTGTTGTTTCTACCCCCATGCGAACTTTTCCTTGCCACTACCCTTAGTTACTTGTTGAAGGGCCCATGAAATATGGGTGAATCCCAACACGAACCTTCGGTAGAAGTTGGAAAGTCCCAAGAAGCTCCAAATCTTGGTAAGTGTGGTCGGGGATGACCAGTCACAAATGAATTGGATCTTAGCTAGATCCACATGTACCCCATGTTCATCAACAATGTAGCCCAAGTATTAGACCATGTTCATGCCAAAGGAGAATTTTTCCAAGTTGGCATATAGCTTGTGCTGCCACTGAGTGCCCAAAACCTATTGAATATGTTATATGTGCTCCTCCCAAGTTCTGTTGAAGATGAGGATGTCATCCAAATATACCACCACAAAAGAGTTGGTGAAGGGTCTCAATACATCATCCATCAATCTCATGAAAGTTGTTGGTGCATTTGTTAAACTAAAGGGCATGACCAACCATTCGAAGAGACCTACTTTAGATTTGAAAGTTGTATTCCATACATCAGTTAGTTCGATGGAAAGCTGGTGGTAGCTATACTTTAGGTCAGTCTTGCAGAATAAATTTGGTCCCTTGAGTTGGTCAAGAAGGTCATCAATTCGGGGAATTGGGTACCGGTTTCAGACTGTGATTTTGTTTAATGCTCTGTAATCAATGCAGAGCTGTCAAGTCATGTCTTTCTTTTGTACCCACACAATCGGGATTCTGCAAGGGGAGGAGTTGGGTCAGATGTTCCCCTTTTGAAGAATCTCTTGGATTTGGCACTTGATTTCATCATTTTCCATCAACGAGCGATGATATACTAGTCCATTAGGAAGCAGTGCACCAGGGGTTAGATCAATTGGATGCTTGACTTGGCAGTGCATCAGTACCTCGATGGGTGAGGATAAGATGTCTCTATACTCTTCCATGATCCAGTCCACTTGCTTCTTCTACAAAGAAAGGCTCTATGTAGAGGTCACGGATGTGGCGACGACCTTCTATTTACTGTGAGCATGGATCACAAAGAAGATGAAATTCTCGTTCTGTGAAATGACCTTACTGAAATGCTTAATAGAGATTAAAGAACTAATGGTAGGAGGCACTACCTCTGGTATCCTGTACAATTGTCTACCCAAAGTAATAATAACACTGTGGGGTCTAGACTCATACACAAAATGTCACTTCCATAAATATGGCTGGCCTAAAAGAACATCACAAACTTCAAGGGGAGCAATATCACACAATATCTCATCTTTTAAGGGATTGATGTTGTAGGGAAAACGACATTGTTGGTTGACGCAAAGATCTTTTCCTTAGCAAAGCCAACCGATGTTTTAGGGTTGCAGGTGTGGTGTTATCGATAGGTCCAACTGCTTGACGACCTTTGTTTAAATTTGGTTCTTCTGACTGTCGCTAACGACAATGAAATGCAACAGAGTCCCATTTACCCACATATGTGAGTGAAAGAGGCGTTCCCCTTCCTTTGGTTCTTTTGGTTCACTTGGTTGGAATTTCATGGTAGCGACAGTGGCACTGGGTTCGACATTGATGATATACTTCCCACCTTCTAGATTTGATTCAGAGTCGGAATCTACCTCTGACTCAGAATTTTTCACCTCGACCACCAGTGACTGCTTGGAGTGACATTCTTCAATGTTGTGACAAGGGATTTTATGGTATTCACACCATTTTCCCGTGTCCTTCTTCGACTTCTCATTACCCTTCTTGGGTTGTGGCTTGGACTGGTTGTCTTGAGAGAAACCATATTTTCTCTGTCCCTTGTTTTGTGGGTTGGGGCCGCTTTTTCCCTACTTCGACTATGAAGAGTTTGAAGATCCAAACTCTTGCCTCTTTTGCTTAAATTTCTGCTTGATCTCAAAAACATATATATAAGCCGCACCTAATGATGCGATGTCCAGAAAATCCATTTTTGTTTGAATGTATCTATGCAGAAAAATGTGATATTTGAGCACCAGATGGTGTTTAGAGTCTTTGATACCCAATTTGGTGTGCAAGGTATGGAAAATATTGGTGAAATATGGTATTGTATGGTCCCTTTCCTGATGCAACATGGTTCATCTTGTGTACTGGTCCTCGTAGATTCCAAAATGGTAGTATTGTTCTTTAATGACATCCCTAAAGGAATCCCATGTGGGGTCGGTGACAAATATTGTAGATTTCTCTATGGCCCTTTGCTCAGAGTAAGTATCCCATCAATCCTTAACATGGGGGACAACCTTAAGGAGTGAACAAGTAATATTTTCCCTTTCAGAAAAATTATGGATCAAGAAATACCCTTTGAGAAGATTCAACCATTTATCTACAAAATCCCCATCTATCAGTCCTTCAAATAATGGAATATAAAAATTTACTTGTAACATGAAGAGGGTTGCATGGTCATTTGATGAAGATCCATCTCCTGTAGGCAGCTGCCGAAGGATCTGTGAAAAGTTTTCCATCATTTCGTTCATTTTTCATGCAAGGAATTCCTCGAGCAACATTTTAAAAGGATCTCCTGCTCCATCATCTTTATTCTCATCCCCCATGGGTTGTTGTCGGGCTCGATGTGGTCGATCTTGCAAAGGCTCTACTAGTTCGAGTCCCAACTTCTTGTACCCAGATCTTGTCGGGGACATTCACAAAGAAAAATAAATGAAGATCAGACTCCTATGATACCATTGATATAGATTTACGAGCGAAACGAAAGGAATAAAAAACTCAATTACATAGAGATACAGAGAACAACAAAAGATATGCAGTGAACAATAACTCTTATTGAATAAATAAAGTAAGTTGAAACTGTAAAACTGCATAATTGAAAACAACTTGCTCGAATGGTGGTAGTTATTTTTGAGAAGAGATGTGGCTGCTACGTGCATCCGTCTGAGAAGAATGATTACAATGAGGATACAAAGTCATTTTTAACATTACTCATGAATACCAAAACCCTAGACATCAAAAAACCTAACCCTAGAAGAAGAAACACCCAAATTTATGTGGGCCCCGATGGGTAAGTTAGTACCTCAACTTCTTGGGATCATAAATTTTTCATACGACCTCCATTTTAGGCGTGTGATAGCTCGTTGGAAAGGTCTTTTCGAGAACTACACATTATGCTGTCAAAATTTGACTCCATCTACAGTTTGACTGTGGAAATCCAAAAAAACATTGTTTAGGGCCCCAAAATGGCCCTGGAAGTACATAAAGATGTATTGACATGAAAACTTCCAAAATAATCCAGTTGGATTAGGTGGGAGGCCACCAATATCCACCTAGAAGATATGTAGAGATTCAGACAACCCTGAAAGTGTAGAACCCACAATTAAAAGTAATTACAGAAGAACGTGCTAAACTAATAACTGCCAAGAGGAGCTAGTTGGAATAGGTGGGTGGCCAACAATATCCACCTGGATCATTGGAGCTAAGCTACCTCATTAAAAAGGCCCAACCCCAAATTAATATGCTAAAAATGCATATCTAAGGAAAAGGAATAGGAAAAATCAAAGAAAAATGCAAAAGGGGTAATTAAAGGTGCCAAGGTGGTAACTCTAACCCAAGCTCCCTCTTAAAAGGATTACAAGTACAAATGATGGATATTCCTAGCTCAAAAATACTATTTGGACCATTAAAAAACATTTCACAAAATTAAATATGAACTTGAGGGTATAAACATGAAGTTCCCCTTCCCTTTCCATCAATAATTCATCATTTTAACCTATCTCTAACCAGGGTTACCTAAGAAATATTTTTTCTCGTAGGAATTGACACATGTAATAAGGGGTAAATTTGTCCCACCAAGGTGTACTTAGGAAAATTGTAAAATTAACATATGTTAAGATGTTGTTAGTAGTAACTAATTGATGATTATTGCCTAATGACTTGTGTTGAATATTGAATCATCATTATACATGGGTTCCTTACATTGGGTTTTTTGCACTATGCCTCACTATCTATGCCATTACATCAAGATCCATGTACCTGTATTTGGCCATATCTACTCACATTGGGATCCATGCCATTTTTCTTGGGATCCATGTCTCTGCATTGGGATCCATGACATCATATTGGATGATGATGAGGATGCCACATCATCACATATGTAATACCCCTAGGCTGAACCCCAATTGTACATATAATTGTAACTGTAAATTACATATAAGTTGGTGAGCTGATGGAACAAATTAGTTTGTTTGGTTTTATGCGCATTAAGTTAGTGCACAAGAATTTCACACCAAAGGAGTATGCACAGTTTGTAAAATGATACATCACACAATTTAATGTTTTGGTGTGCGCCTGTGTAAGCGCGCATGAATGTCACACTAAAGGGAAAAAAATTGAAGTATACAATGCACATCGATTTAAGCACGCAATGATGGCGCAAATTACATGATTCAACACACACTGCTTAGTGCGCAATGTTTGGAGGCCACAAAGCATTTTGTATATTTATGCTATGTTGTAATGCACACCTGTGAAGGGGCGCAAGGGTGGCACACTGAAAGAAGAGTGTGGGAAACCCATAAGTTCTGCACACTATAAGTCCACTAGCTGAGGTTAAGGGGGCTTAACGAATATTATATTGATATTTCTTACAAGTATAAAGTAAGGATATTATTTTATCCCAAGTCCGAGGGAGAGTGACGTGTGGATTGAAGATAGTTATCAACATGACAAGTGTCAAGTTGGGAACATGCATCCAAATATTTTGGACTTAGTACATGTTTTCTATCATTTTGGATGATCATTCATGCGGGTACTGAGCGGTGATCACGACCCAATTGTTCTGTCATTGAACCCAACTGTCATTGTGATCAGTATTCTACTATTACTGTCGCAGATACTTGTGCATTACTTAGCTTGGAGAGCTAGATTGAAGAGGTAGGTTGTTAGGCCTGTGGGGCATTGCATTCTCTCCAGGTGAGAGAATTGAAGAGGTGGGTTGTCAGGCCCGTGGGATATTGAATTCTCTCCATGTGAGAGAATCACTAGGAACTATTTCTCGAGGTGTCAAACTGTAGTGACATGGCTCTAAGACTTCCTGTCTGACCTATTGCTGAAGCCCTGGAAGGGAAGTGGGGCAGCCGAAGGATTTCTAAGCAGAGAATGGGAACACTTCCTAGGGTGGGACAAGCATGTGGGGAATTGGGGACTGTAGGCCGTCAATATGAATTGGTACCCGTGACAGAATTCCTATGATTGTATCAACTATGACGAAGTTCCTGTGATTTGAGTTACCTGTGACTGTGTATCCTGTTGACTGAGATAAATTAGCTTGGCTAGGAACCCTTACCCAAGTGGATTTTATCCCCAACTCGGGGGTGACCCACTACTGAGAGTGATGAGCGGTGCAGTCTAAGGTTGGGAGGAATATGGAAGGTCCACTCGCAATTGGTGTACCTTTAATCAAAGATAAGTTGTATTGTGTGTTAAATCTTGTGTTGGAGTGATAATTATGCCTTTTTTTTCATGGGTTTATGCTATTTATGTTGCATGTATATTTCTATTATGAATATGTAGGTAACTATGCATTGTAGAATGTATTTCTATGTTTTAATTTGTATTGGAGTTATTATCAGCGCAACATGATTTAGTTGTTTTTGGTAATGGAAACATGACAAAGTGGTATCAGAGCTTATGCCCAGTTCTAGAACATGGGTATGTTACAATTATGATATCAGATTTGATGACAAGAGAAGTGTTTTGTTGTGATGTGCCCAATTAATAATATGGTTGGGCATTTTAAAATATGGTATCAAAGTAAGAAAGTTTTTATGTGGTGTGGCCCAGCCTAGGTGGTTGGGTACATTACAACATATATTTTCACATCAACATAATGTACACTTATAAGAATATGCAACATGCATGAGCCGCATAGACATGTATTACTTGTCACATGAGAGATTCCTTCTAGAAGGGTGCACTTTCTCTCTCCTCCCTGACACGTGTGGCTTCTAGAGTCTTCTAGAAGGGATCTCCTCATGATGTTTTGTCTATTCACATGTGTGAGGGGTTGTTACATGGCTTATGGAGTTAGTTAGTGGGGTGCTCATGTTTTTTACCTTAGCCAAATATAAAGAGGGTGCACTTGTTTTCTCTCTCCCATGGACCACATGTGTGGAATTAGTTATGTATTTTCTCATTATGAGGAGGGAACCCTACCTTTGAGGAATTTTTTGTAACAAATTAAAAAATTCCCCATGGTTTTGACTTGGAAATGTGGTTTACTCACATGGTTTTCACTGAAGACATGGTATTAGCTCATGGTTTTATCTAAGCACATGGTATGAGCTCATTGCTTCACTCTAGCTCATGGTTTTCATTATATGGTGTTGAGGGAGTCCTTTATCTATATAAGGAAGGAACCTCCCTCACTTTTTCATGGTTGGAGATCAATTGGAAGACTATTTTTGCTCAATTTTCGTGTAGTTTCTTGTCTATTCTCTTTGAGTATGTTGTTGTAAGTTAATAATAAAAGGTTTGGGGCATGCAAGAGACATTGAGGAAAGGGATATTTCAATACAAGCAATGCAAGTAAGTTATGGCATAAGTCTATTTTATTTCTTTGTGAAATTTTTATGCTAGATCTTAGTATTGAAGTTGAATATATTAGGGTTTTAACTTCTTACCCTAGATTTATGCTTTAAATGTTTAAGTTTGCAATACTTAGGTTGAATATATTGTTAGTTTATCCTCCTTGTGAATCTTTTATAGTCCAGGTTTCCTTGGGTTGATGTTCACCAAGAATTCTCCAAGATATGTGTGGGGACTTCAACATTAAAGGCAAATAAGGAATTTACTCAAGGAATGAATTAGATTCCATGCACAATGCTAGCATTGGTTTTCTTATTTATTTCTCTTCATCTCATTTTGTTTTTTCCATTTAAATTTATGTTATAAGTTACCTAGGGTTTAAAAGGTTTTGATTTTCAAGGTTAGGTTTCACTTCCAAGTTTCATTGAGTTATTTCTATGATATTTTTAGTAAACTTGTGTTTATGCAGGTCACACTCTTAGAAAAGATTCTCTTAACATCGATTTGCAATTTTTTAGTTAGATGTAATGATTACTTTTGAAACCATGTACATATCTAGCACACTTTTGCTTAGCTAATTCAAATTGATGCTAAAACCCTTACATTTTTCTAAGATTTAGAATTTACCCTTTATTTGATTTACACGTTTAAATTTCTAAGGGTTTTAATGAGGAAGGATATTCATTAGTTCTAGCATGTTATCTATATTTTCAACCTAGATTTAAATGGTTGCTCCAATGGTTTAGTGTGATTTATCTCTTGAGGGATTACTCATATTTTTTCATTTGAAATCTCATGAGTATATGGCAATAATAGATGATGGAATTAACACAAATGAGTTTAACTACTTCAATAATTTTCTAAAGTCTCGGTAACAATTTTTTCTTAGAGTCTACACTTAAACTTAGCATGTTCCAACTAGTCACTTGCCAATATTGAATTCTAAATTTGATCCATTCATTGCTAAGGGATGCATCAATGTTCTAACTATGGAACTCATTGAAAAAAGTGATCCTAATTCTACCATGTTTGCTCACCATTGATAGATTATTAGTTGAATATACATCAACTCTTTTGTAGTATCGAAAAATTACATTGTCGATGACTGTTTATTTCTTTCAGAACTTGAAGGGACTATAAACAAATCAAGTGATTTTCATATTACATGATTTTATGCTCACCTTATAATTTGAATGAACTTAACACACATGCAAACATAATCTGGTGAATGGGATGCTAATTGGTGTTGCAATTAAATGAAACTTTTGAGCTATAATTATGAAAAAACACTGAACACACACATCTGACACCTGTTTTCAAACTTAATCGATGGTATAAAACCCAAAAGGATTTCACTTCTCTTTGGAATGTTGAATTCCCTGAGTGTTGGTATTCAAAGGCTAGAATTTATTTTAAAACATTTAAAAAAAAATTGTGATGAAGAATCTAGTACATATGGTATAAATTCATTGAATACATTGTATGATTTTCATCACATTACATTTCTGAATTTTCTACAAAATTAGATCGATGACTAAACTACCAATTGAATGTGATAATAACTCAAATGTGATCATTGTTAATGAGGTTTTAAATTGATGTTACATTCCTATGATAAAGGAAATATGATCTAGATTTCATAATTAAATCACAGGTGCTAAAATTATTTTGTTTGAGTTGTTGGTTTAATGATCATTTATATAATAAGAATTTTTGGGAATGTCGATAGATATGGTACATGTAATGATTATATCTCACACTGATAACCATCATTAGAATTCTCTCATGTCCAATTGCTATTTTAAAATGATGAATTCATTATCGTTTGATGAAAATATCTTTGAGAGAAAACTCATTACAATTTGACATTGAAATAAGATTAATCCATCCCTTTAACACATACACTTGAATTGATAAATCTGGGTTAATTTGTGATGGATGGTTCACACTAAAATATGGATTCTACAAATGTATTTTCATAAATCACAATTTGTTGTAAGTGAATGTCTTTCTTTATCTTCTTTTGAAATGCTGAGAATTTTTTAATACTTAATTTTTTTAATTCGTAAACAAATCTGCTCCACCTAGTTTGACATTCAAAACAACATATTATTTTCTACTGTGCCCATATTTGGCTGCTAGAAAGATGTTTGATGACATAATTCTATCTTGCACTAATGACGGTCAATTCTATATTCTAATTTCAACAAAGGTTTAGAGTACTCTAGGATTTTGTATGATACTTCCATCCAATTGTAATAACATTTGAGGTTGGTTTGACATTCACTTTCCTTCATGAAATTAATTTGGAAAAAGGGTGAGACAAATTTGGTTTGAATAATAATAAATTTAAGCCATGATTTCCCAATCTACATTCACAATTGACTTATATTGACCATAGGGATTCCCCCTAGGCTAGGATATCTCAGTTTCCTTAGTCTAAAGTGTGGAGCAAGGATACTGAGATGACAATGGGTAGATTTCTTGTTGACCTTAGGNGTATTGAGGTTATGACTTTTCCTCCTAGGGTTTATTTTGAGAGGTAAAAAGAACCATTGCGCCTCCTTGGAGACTCTCTCATACACTCCAATGCCTTCCTCCTTTAGGAATTCCTAAATGTGTTTTATTTTACACTTGACATGTTAGAATTAAACTAGTAGAGAATCATAATTGTAACATCCAGTTCCACTGAGCGCATTTATACTGAATTATTCTTTGAGGACACTTGCGAGCAAATGATCCAATTAAGATACATTATGACTATGTTTTGATTATGAGTTATATTATAGATGTATATATGTATCAACATGTATTATTGATGAGTTTCCCTGATTGTGTAGGATACATGACAAGTTGAGGATGCATATGGCATCAACGGACTCCCTTGGACTCTAGATTGAGTCAGGGAGTGTACTTGTATTTGGTTTGAGTATTTTATTTACACGCATGTGATTTATGTGATGATTTTAGTATGGATATTATGTATATGAATTATTTTCAGTGTTCTTGTCATTGGATGCAGGTTCAATGATGCTTGCTAATTTGACTCACATAAGGAGTAAAGGGGTCATGCACATAAACCAAACAGTTGAGGGAGAGGTGTGGCAACTTCCCTCTCACAGCCTCCTAGCACTCCTGTCGTGACCTAAATTGTAGGTTAACGATTACCTAGTTTGAGAGGTCCACAATGCCGTGAGAGTAGATTGAGACAGTCACTCACGAAAAATTATAAGGGGCATGCAATAAGGAAAAAAATTTATTCCTTAGAAGCCCTTAGTCTCTCACAAGGTCGACCAAGTGGAGTGTTGACTCCAAGTGTCGGAAAAATTTCAAAAACTTCCAAGATCATAAAGTTTTTCAGAGAAGATATCTTTGACTTTACTACCTCCTTTTTTCTCGCCCGAGTTAAGGTGGGTGTTGAAATCACCTCTGATTATGCAAGAAGGAAGATCCATAGAATTTTTTATCACGAAAAGAGATTTCCAACAAGAAGTTTTATCCGCACAGATATTGGGAATATAGACATTTATGACTAAAATAATATTGTTGGAATCTCTATTTTTAAGAACTGTAAGAAACTAGTGTTGAGTATTTATATTTACCTCAAGGTTCGAGATCTGTTCATCCCAGAGAGTAGCAATACCACCGGAGGCATCCTGAAAGCTGACAACCACTCCACCACAATTTTTGAAGACTTTTTTTGTTGTTTCTAACACAACCAAATCCTCTATTTTTAACATAGTTACCAACTTAGTGAGAACTGTGACCTCAAAACGAGAACTCCGACCAAAAAAACCCATATTTTTGAGTAAAAAACATCAAAATCAACCCCCAAATCAAAAAGTGGTGCTACCGATAGCACCATTTTTTTAAATGGGGTCAAAATTACAACATTTTTCAAACATTTCCTTCAAAACTCAAAGAGTAGCTCAGAAAAACCTTATAATCAACACCTAAAAAAATAAAAAATAAAAAATAAAAAATAAAAAATAAAATTGAAAATTTGTTTTCTTTTCAAAACATTAAATTTTGAGATAATTTGAAATCGTATTTTTATCACTTGGTACCATTAAAACCAAAACCTCAAAATCAACCATCAAATTGAAAATTACTGCTATCGGTAGCACCCATTCTAAAATTGGGGTATGAAAATGACACATTTTTATGATGTGGTAAAAGAACTCGTCATTACTGTAAAAAAAATCATAAAATCAACCCTTAAATGTTTACTTTTTAAATCTTATTATCATGCAAAGCACAAGGTAATACATAATTCCATGAAAAAATCACAATATACTTTAAAAATTCAACACCATTTTTTAATAATTTTTTACTTATAATAATAAAAAAGTAAATACAAGTTACATTGAATGAAACATAAATAATTTCTTAAAAGTATTGTTATATCGACCATATTCAAAACATATGAGCTAAGAAATTTTATTATGTTATCCATAATAAAAAATATATCATTCATAAAACATAACAAAAGATTCATAACTTCATGTAAGATCATATGTAAGTTCAATGCTCATTTTTAGTTACCATACAAACATCATATAAATAAAAAATGCATAAAATGTTTCATACACTTATTCAAGTTGACTCACGGTTTCTGAAATACCATCAGAGTCTACATTGTCTTCAGATGAATGTTTGGATGAAGATGTAGATGATTCATACTCTTCTCTATTGTTGATGAATGCACCATCTGAGTCTACATGCATTGCCAACATTTCAGATGTCAAATTCCTTTTAGATCTACGACTAGGTTCAATAGACTCCCATCTTACATTTATTTCTTGTGGCATCAACCTCTTGATAATCTATGTTGTCTTGGAGTGAAGAGTTCCTCCCTTTTTCAAATTGATGTCATAAACTAATATGTAAACATCATCTAATTTTAAGAGGTCAGTATGACAACGAGTTGTATTTTGACCCTTTCTTTTCTCTTTCTGTTGACATGTTTCTTAACCACCATCTCTATCTTGTACACACCATTGAATGGGTGTGTACTTTTTGCATACCAATGCACTTCAATTGCAATAACATCATCATTTTGTTTCTCAATCTTTATAACCTTTCCTATCCAGAATGGATAGCCATGTGGATCTTCAGTCTCTAAAACTGCAATCATACTACCCTCCTTAATATCTTGTACTGAACCCTTGTAAAGGTCTTCCATGGCTTCACGTTGTAAAGGTCATGAGGATTATGGGAGTATCTTTCTATTACTGGATGAGACTATAAATATGGACAATGACATTGTAGTAGTTGTGTGCTACTAGTTGATTATTGCATAGTTATAAAGACATAGACTATGATTATGGATGATGGAATTGTAGTAGTTGTGTGCTACTAGCCGATTGTTTCATAATCATAGGTATGACTATGGTTGATGACATTGTAGACGTAGTTGTGTGCTACTAGCTGATTGTTTCATAGTCATACGGATCCTGACTATGGTTGATGGCATTGTAGTAGTTGCATGCTACTAGCTGATTGTTGCGTAATCATGGTGATGACATAATATGATTATGGATGATGGCATATTGGAGTCATTGTCTACTACTAGCTCATTGTTTCATAATCATAGAGACTGTTGGATTGCACATTGGTAGCATGTGTAGCTATCAGTTGATTGCAAGAAAGAGACTTTGTGTCTTTAGATAGTAGTTGTGTGCTACTTGGAGTGGTTATGTATCACTGGATAGTAGTTGTGTACTACTATGGATCGACACAATCATGTTCTACTGTATGAAATTATAGTAGTTGTGCGCTACTAGATCATTTCCATGTAGAATACCAGTTCACATTGGGAGTAATTGTGTGCTACTTGATGGTAGAGACCATGATAGATTATTCGAGATACTGATGGAATTGTGGCAGCTATGTGCCACCAGCTGTTTCAGGATAAATCTGTGAGTACGGACACAAACCGATCTCCCTAGATCCACCTAGATCTAGAACAAAACAGGATAGAATAATACACTTTCCCTAGACCTAGACTATTGAATGAACTAAGAGGCAAGGATCATGGACATACCTTGTGAACGCTTCCTTGGATCTTTGTTGTTCCAAGCTTCACTCCAACGCTCTTGTGCCATTCAGATCACAACAATACAAACCAATCGAAGTGAAGGAAGATCAATATATTCAATAGATAATCTATACATATGATCAAGGAGTTATGTAATAAAGTGACATCATCTTTATGGGAAAGGGACATATTACTGTATTAAATTGATAGAAAGTGAAACTTACAACCTGAGCCTTGATGTTGTAGATCTCCTTTCGATGGCTCCTAGCTCTGACACACACACTTGCTCATGCATGAAGAAAATCAACCCTTTTGATGACCTTGCTGATGTCTCTAGCTGCTGTAGTATCAGTCCTTCATACAATCTTACACTAATTCTCCAATCAATCTCTTGCTAGTTTACTTCTAATCTTTTCCATAAGAATTCCCCTCAATATATAGGAGAAAATAGATTAGTTACTTGGATAGGAATGATCCCAAGATATCTGGAATGCCAACACCTGAATAACCATTCAAAAGCCAACTCATTCTTCTAGAAGATTCCATTCTAGAAGATTCGAGATTTTATCTTTTTCTTTCCTTTGGAAGTTGTTCGCACCCTGAGAGTTAGGTACAATGCGAACCCCTCACACTCTAGCTTAATGTAGCCTGCGAGAATCAGGCATTCTCGTAGGCAAATATATAGGTAGCCTGCGAACCTCCTTTAAAAGCATGATTTTGGAAGCAGACAAAAGGTAACTTTTCTCAGGAAAGTGTTCTCAATGAAGAGTTTGATTTTCCATCATCATAACATCATCTCGATGACCAAAATTGTGGATAACAGAATGCCCCCCAAAGTCTGAGAGTGGAACCAGTGATAGTCAATAGGCTTTGTAAGCTACACGTGTGTGTCAAGAACCAAGAGCACATCTAATCGGAAACCTGCAATCATCCAAGCTTCGACAGAATATCATATATACCAAATTATGAGGTAGACATTCCCATACTCAGATCATAGATTGATGACATCATAAACAAAGGTCATGGCCACCAATCATACACTGTGGATCCATGCCTTCATAATATAGCACAGCCACCTGAATACATTGTGGATCTGTGTGACAAATTTCCAATCAAGATGACATAGCCATGAAACATACACAATGGGTCTATGTGTCGCAAATTATACATACTCCATCGCAACCTGGATCACAAAGATAATATCTAGGGTCTTCAATCTCATCGCCCAAAGTATGAATCTAACCATGTGATTACATGTGTCGAAGTCGAACATGGTAGAAACCACTTGATTACCGGTCGATGATGTAACCGTTAACAAGTGCGAGGGAAATCACCATTGATGTCAATGAATCCCAAGGTACTATAGTAAAATCCGTCGATTATGAATAAATGAGTTGATTTCGAACATCCGACGGAATCTTTCGATCAGGGGTCAATGATGTAAACCCACTGTCGAAGGCGAGGAAACTTGCCATTGAGGCATGCAAGCTCCAAGGTACTGAATAATTTCTAAGCCTTGATTCCAGATAATGTATTGAAGTCGACGGAATAAGAATCGTCACAGGAGGGCCTTGATGTATCCCCCATCAATGACATGAAATGAGTAACTGAGTTTGAAAGTGAAACAGAGTATGTGGAAAATGAACGTTGGACATAGTGAAGGCCGACACGGAGTGAAAGGATAACTGCAAATGGCCGACTCAATAGAGGTTTCAGACGGACTTCTCTTGAACATATGAATGACATGACCAATGATTTGGTATCATTGACTCAAATATGACACATGGAAAGACCTTGCTATCAAATCGAATGAGAGACAAATGGATTACCCAAACCGACTTCAAATGATGAATAGGGGGTGTCATGTTCAAGAGCGACACTTACTGCCAATCAACACAAAGATGAAACATATCCCTTTCCCAAATTTTCCCCCACCATTTCTGGCAAGTACCTCTTTATTTTTACGCAAGCTTGAAGAGGATCACATATGCTTGTTGATATAAGCTCATCCTTCGGACGAGTTCCTCGGAGTATTTTTAACGAACCCTAGGAAGGAGTGGTTCGGTCCCATCATGGGTCTATCAATGTTTGTTTAACGAGTCCAGAGATAGTAAACTCGAAGGTTTTTTAAGATTATAGAGTTTAGAAAAACACTTAAAAGAGAACTCTCTCAGTTCCCTTTTCGTACAATAGTCCAACGAGACCGAAAAAGGGTGAAACTATCGCTCGAAAGATGCATACTTCAAATACTTTAGCGAGCATGAAGATAGCAAGGTTGCTCGGCAATCTTTTCATGTTTAGAGAGTCTGAAAAAATCTTAAAGAGAACTCCAAATGGGGTTCCTTTTTCGTATAACCACAGCGAGCCCGAAAAAGTGATAAAACAACGCTCGGTCACATTCTTATGTTTTTCACAAGCGCAAGAACGGACAAAAGGCGCTCGAGGTTTTATGTCAAAACCATCACAAACAATCAAAATCACACCACACCAGGTAAAAATTCTGTCCATAACCATCCATGTTTCACACCTGCCAATCATTTCACTCATTTTCACATTAGTGATTAGGGTTAAATAACAAATAAACCTAAAAAACCCACATTTGATATAGTAAAAAGTAATTAAAAGGAGTCAATAACAAAATTTACCATATCATTTTCACACTTTTACCATTGAGTTCAAAAACCCTCATTTTACCCTCTACATTCGGTGCCGATTTCTGGGAGCTACGGGTGATCATTTAACGAGCCGTCAGCACCATTTTGGTAAGTTCTTCATTCCTGATCTTTTCATGGTTCAAAATTATGATTTCATTGGTTAAAATTTTCATTTTAAGTTAGTTTTTTGAACCCTTTTTGCGTGGAGGCATTCTCGCAGGTGGCCCATACGGGACCTGCGAGAATGAATCATTCTCGCAAGTGGGCCTTAAGCCACCTGCGAGAAGTTCGCACTGTATATAGTGGGTCACCTGCGAACAGTGCAAAACTCAAAAATTTATGCAACGTTTAGCCAATAGCAAAGATTTACTTCATGTATAAGATCATTAACCATGTTTGTATGTTTCTTATGCAGGTAAATAGCCACCACCATGGTGCTAGAGTGGCGGGAACGAGAGCACGAGGAGAATAATGCCAATGCCGAAAACCATCCTCCCACCATAGCTGCACTAAGAGACTATGGTCTCTTAAAATACTTCTGTATCCCGGGCATGAGAGCCCAAGTTCAATTACTGGAGTACCTAGTTCGAATGTGGGATCCGTACCAACAAGTTTTCATCGTGGGAGCTCATACATTGACTATTGACATCGAGGACATTTATTTCTTGATCGGATTATCCAGGCGTGGGTCCTATGTCAGTCTGACCGGCAGCAGAGCAGGGGGTTTAAAAATGAGCAAATATTGCAACCAGTACTACGTACCTGAGGCCGAAAGAAAGAAAGGGAAAGTGGCAATCTGGGGAGTAACTGACTTAACTCTCTGCACTATTCTCTTTACCATTGCTCGGATGGCAGGAAGTGTCGCTCCACATATGGCTTTGCAAAGCTATTTCCAGTATGCCATCGAGTGTACTGAGCCCTGGGTATTTAACTGGGCTGATGCAGTATTGCGCAATATCAAGAAACAGTTGACTAAGTGCAGGTGTGGAGATCTGAAACAGTTTGGATATGGGTCTTTGTTAGTGTCCTTCTTCCTAGAGAGGGTCCCTGTGCTTCAATTGCAGGCTGAGTGGCATTTTTTGAGTCTTAGGGATCCGAGGATGTTACGGTGGTGTCGGCTCATGGCCCGACATGTCGCAGGACCTATCATCAAATATGACGATATTTTCTTCGACTGGTTGCAGAACCAGATGTTGATGGTGGACGACTACGCATATGCCGGGTTGGATTTCCGAGGAGATCCGGATCTAGCACTACCTAAAGATGCTCAGTGGGGAGACCTCGGTAAGAAGTACACAAAAAATTTTTGGTTTTTAAATGTTTTTGTTTTATAGATTTACCCCAAGACTAACACCAAATACTTGTTGATAACACAGACGTTGGACCATCTCGACCTACTGGCAGTTCTCCTATCCAGTGACAAGGAGAGGCAGCAGTAGCAGTTCCACAGTACACCGAGGATTATCTAACGGTGGAGCAGAATTTAGAGGGTCTGATGGAAGACTTCCCAGATATGACTCTGGAAGAGATTCCACGACGTGATCAGCGTCACACTGTGGGGGTTTCTGCATCTATGGGTCGACTGCTCCGCAGAGTTTCTAGGACATTAGTGTGCTATCGTGAACGTCATCCGTGACGTCACTATGTAGAAGCCAGGAGCTTCAATTTTTGATATTTTTGGTATTCGGACAAACATTTTGTAAAACAGACTCTTTTGATCGTTATATATATACACAGCTTCTACCGGCTTATTTTTCATGGTGTATATTTTAATGTGTTTGATTTATAAATGATTTAAATGCCTGTCCAATACATAATTAGCTAAAGCATATGTTAATGTATTAAGACATCTAGGAATATGTTGATATTCAATGTAATCAAAATGTCATTCCAAGAGGTGAATTTGCAAATATACCCTTAATAAAGTAGGACTTCGAATAAAGTAGACATTACTTAGTTGTAGTACTACAAGCTGCGAGTCAAGTCACACAACCAAATGACGAATTCCGAGAGAGATAACATCAACCAATAACTCAATAATGGTGCTATACTCTGCGATGTTGTTGGTTGCTCGACCAAGACATACACCTCGTAAAGATATGAGCTCGTTTGTTGGGGCATAGATTGCCCATGCAGCGGAAGCTAGGTTCCGAGTACTACGGTTAGCACCATCAGCGAAGCCAATATAAGGTAGCGAAAACTCCGACATCTGGCAACCAAAAATGACGTCACGTAAGGGCAGAGAGCAGATAACATCAAAAGCAAACTAAAGTAACACACACACAGTATGATACATAAAATACAAGTACTCGTGCACAAATAACTTATGCATAGTACTTCTTTAAGTACAACCCATTCCTAGGTTCACTCAAAGGTACACCATCATAATCAACCAGCTCATACGCTCCTTTTTCCAACACTCTATGAACAATGTAAGGGCCATGCCACATTGGTTCAAATTTCCCAACTCCAAGGACATATTTATCTTGTTCATATAGAAGAACAAGATATCCTTCAGAGAAGACACGAGGCTTGACATGCTTGTCATACTGTGCCTTAACATGTTTCTTCTGGGCTTCTATTACAAGCGTAGCGTCACGGAAAGTCTCGTCTAATCGCATCAGATACAACAGACGTTCCTCTTCAGCTGAAGTATTGGGTAAGAGTTCTACAACTAGCTTCAAAGAAGGTATTTCACATTTTATTGGCAGAATGGCTTCCATGCCATAAACTAATCAAAAGGGTGTAAATCTCGTAGCAGATTCAACAGATGTCCGATATGCCCACAACGCTGAAAACAACATCGTGTGCCAGCTGGTTTTATGAATGCCTATCATCCATCGAATCATAGTTATAAGAACCTTATTGATTGCTTCAACCTGGCCATTAGCCTGTGGGTAATAGGGTGTTGAGCTATCATGACGAAGGCCCAACTTTTCTGTAAGTTTAGACATCATATAATTCCTAAAATGACTACCGTGATTGGTAACGATAGCCTAAGGAACACCAAAATGAGTGATGACATGGTTGAAAAGAAATAACGCTGCAGTCTTCCCAGTATTATCGAATTTTGGCATCACCTCGACCCAC
>JASDQU010882064.1:10774-23731 GCA_032191745.1 Picea mariana
AAGCACATAAAACACAACAATTGATAAAGGAGTTCACCCCTCTCTTGGGCTACATCTCCTGGTCCATCTTCCAATGGATCATTTATTATTAATTTCTCAAAGTGCTCAAAAACATGCCTTACAATGCTCAAACTGACCAACTGACTGCTCCAATGGCTTCAGAGCATCCAAAAACCCCCAGCTGGGCTCTCTCAGCACCTCAATCACATAAATTCCACACCATTCCATGGAGGTTGGGGCTATACCTATTACAACTCCCGCGCGGTGTATACATATATGGTCACATGTAATAATGATATGACTATGGGTCAGGGCTAAGCCCTGGCCCGACCCCCCATTGTTTATTACATAGTTTGAATTCAAATATATTTAAACATGTTTACATATCAAGTCACAACCAATGGTCCATTGGTCGGATGGTCTTTGCAAAGGCGCTATGTGGAGGAGAGGTCTGGGGGTCGAACCCCACGGACTCCAACATAATTTTACATAACAATCGAAAGCCAATAAAGGGGTGCCACGTGGCAACCCATGACCAGGCCACGTGGCACCTTACCATTGACCAACCAAATTCCACGTGTCAAATTCTGATTCATCCAATGTCTGCCAACCAAAATCTTCCACATCACCACATGTACGGTCGTACGGCTCTACCACATCATCCTATACAGACTGTACAGTCAGTATCATTTTTTTTCCTGTTTGACTTGATGAACAGATTGCAATATCTCTCGTTCCCGATGTCCGTTTGAGACGAAACGAGTTGTGTTGGGTTCAAAACGACGAGGCCTACGCTCTCATCTAGTTTGAAGTGATTCTGAGGACTTTGAATTTTTGAGCAAAATTTGATCCCCTGATCAGTTCCTTTTTCATAAATAAGTTCGACGAGACTGAAAAAGTGATAAACTATCGCCCGTCGAACGTTTTCTTTAGATACTTTAACGAGCGTGAAGATAACAAGATCGCTCGACAATCTTTTCATTTTTATGGAGCGTGAAAAGAGCTTAAAGGATACTCCCTTAGGTTCATCGATTTCATGTGACCATGACGAGTACGAAAAGATGAGAAAAAGTATACTCGGTTACGTTCTCATATATTTTCGAGCGCGAGAACGAACGAAGACTAAGCTCGAGGTTTTGCCTACAAAAACCCTAAAAAATTAGTCGTACATGCGACAAAAAGAAAAAAAACCCGTACCCCCTCATTCGAACTTCAAAGTTGCTATATCTGCAAAAAACCATACTCACAAGGCTATTAGGGCATTAGGTTTTGTAAGAAAAATAATAAAAATAATATAAAAAATCAATAAAAAATAGTAAAAAGTAAATAAATATGGGTAAAAAGGGCTTCTTTCCATTTCATTGTGATTTTGCCAAAAACTTGTCCAACATACCTCATTTTCCCCCAAATTTATTTGCTCGATTGCGGGAGGCACAAGCGATCATTCGGCGAACCGTCTCAACCAACGAGGTAATCTCTTGATTCTCTAACTTTTCCATGGTTTATTTTTAGTTTTTATTGGCAATTTTTTGGGTTTTGAGTCCATTTTAGGGTCGGAACCCGTGCCCAAGCGTTCTCGCAGGTGGGCCTTACAGGACCTGCAAGAATCTTGCACTTTGCAAAAGGGCCACCTACGGGGGCCAAAAAATGGATTTTAAAGTGAAGTTTTGCTCAATAAAAATTATGCAAGAGTTTAAAACAAGTTGCTGACTTCTCTCTCATGGCTCTTTTGCAAGTGTTTGACCATCACAATGTTGGAATGGAGAGAAAGAGAACATGAGGAGGATGATTCCATTGCCGGGAATGACCCGGGTACAGTCACTGCCCTCCGGGACTGTGGGCTCTTGAAATTCTTTAGGATTCCGGTCATGAGAGCCCAACTCAGATTGTTGGAATACCTACTCCACATGTGGGACGTGGATCAACAATTATTTCATGTGGGATTCCATACACTAACACTAGATATCGAGGATATCTATTTTCTAACGAGCTTATCATGACGTGGATACCATGCTAGTTTGACCGGAGGTAGAGGCGACGAACTCCCTATGAGCGAGTATTGTCGCCAATACTGTGTTCCCGAGGCAGAGAGAAGCAAGGGTAAGGTTTCCATTTGGGGGCTCCAATATTTGACCCTATGGAACATCGTGTTTACTATTGCACACATGGTTTGGAGCATGGCTCCGCACATGGCTCTCTAGATCTATTTCCAATACTCCATAGAGTGCACAGAGCCTCGAGTCTTCAACTGGTCGGATGCAGTTCTCCGTAGTAGGAAGAGACAATTGACGAAGTGAAGAAAGGGTGCCTTGAAGAAGTTTGGGTACAGATCACTTTTGGTGTCATTCTTCCTCGAGAGGGTCCCACTGCTACGACTACAGGTTGATTGGGGTTTACCGGCCCCACAGGATCCGAGGATGTTGAGATGGTGAAACCTCATGGCTCGACACATAGAAGGGCCCATAATCAATCATAATGATTCATTTTTTGACTGGTTGAGGCCCCATATGTTGATGATCGATGACTACGCATACGATGGTTTGGATTTCCGAGGGGATCCATATTTGGCCCTGCCTGAGGATGCTCAGTGGGGTGACTTAGGTAAGAAGTACACATTTTGTTCTTTTTAAATGTTTTTGTAATTTTTACCATATGAAATGTTTTTGTGTTTGTCCGAAAACTAATCCAAAAATTTCTTTTTGATGACACAGATGTGGGGCCATATCGACCCCCAGGAATGTCTCCTATTCAATGACGAGGAGAAGTGGCCCCAGTGGTGAGATGGGATGCCGAAGACTATGAGGTAGTGGAGCAAAACTTGGAGGGGTTGACCACGGACATCCCGGATATTGCTATTGGGGAGATTATGAGACGTTACCAGCGCCATACTATGGGTGTGTCTGAGTCTCTTAGTCGACTGCTCTGTAGGGTAGCCCGAGCAGTTGTGTGTTATCGTGAACGTCATCCATGATGCTACTTTGTAGAATCTATGGGCTTCGTATTTTGAGATTTTGATCCTTGGACAAAAATGTTTTGTAAAAACTTTTGATCGTTATATACATATATACGACTTCTACCAGCTTATTTTGTGTTGTGTTATACATGTAATGTGTGATTGGTTTATAAATGTCCCAAATGTCTGTCTAACACATAGTTAGCTAAAGAATCAGTCAATGTATTTAGACATCTAGGAATGTGCTGATATTCGATATAATCAAAATAATGTTCCAAGAGGCGAATTCGTAAATATACCCATAATAAAGTAGGACTTCGAATAGCATAAACATTACTTAGTTGTAGTACTACTAGCTGCAAATCGAGTTGTATAACCAGGTGGCGAATATAGAGTGAAATAACATCAATCAACAATTCAATGATGGCACTATATTCCGCAATATTATTGGTCGCATGACCAAGGCACACACCTCGCAGACTGATAAGTTCGTTTGTAGGTGTGTAAATTGCCCATGTAGTAGAAGCAAGGTTATGAGTACTACGACTAGTGCCATCGGTGAAACAAATGTGGGGTAGCGAAGACTACGACATCTGGAAACCAAGCATAATGTAAGATAAGCGGTCGTGGGCAGAGACCAAATAACGAACAAACATACTAAAGTAACACACAAAAGTATGATACAATAAAATACAAGCACTCATGCACAGGTGATCTTAAGCATAGTACTTCTTTAAATGCAACCCATTTCTGGGTTCACTCAAAGGGATACCATCATAGTCCACCAACTTGTATGCTCCTTTCTCCAAAACTCGTCTGATGATATAAGGACCTCGCCACATAGCCTCAAATTTTCTGAATCCTAGCATATCTCGATCTTGTTCATAAAGGAGAACCAGATCACCTTCGGAGATAATGTGTGGTCTGACATGTTTGTCGTATTGGGATTTGACGCGTTTCTTCTGGGCTTCTATAACTAGGGAGGCATTGCGATGGGTCTCGTCTAATTGCATGAGATACAACAGACGTTCTTCTTCGGAAGAAGTGTTCAGGAGAAGTTCGACGACTAGTTTTAGGGAGGGTATCTCACATTCAATTGACAAGATGGCTTCTAGACCATAAACTAACTGGAATGGTGTAAACCCGGTAACAAACTTAATGGATGTTTGGTAAGCCCACAATGCTGAAAACAACATCATGTGACAACTTGTTTTGTGAATCCCTATCATTCATCAAATCATGGTAATGAGGACCTTGTTTATTGCTTCAACTTGGCCGTTGGCTTGTGGGTAATAGGGTGTTGAGTTTTCATGGCGAAGACCCAACTTTTCAGTGAGTTCGGACATCATGAAGTTTCTAAAGTGGCTACCATGGTCAGTAATGATAGCCTGAGGAACACCAAAATGAGAAATGATGTGATTGAATATGAATAATGCTACAGTCTTTCCAGTATTGTCGAATGTTGGCATCGCCTCGGTCCATTTAGTAAAATAATCTACGGCTACAATAATGTATCCATGACCCCTGGTCGAGTGAGGGTGACATGTCATGAAATCGATAACCCATTTCACAAAAGGACCAACGAAGACCACAGGGTATAGAGGAGCAGGGTGTGATCGTATTTTATTGTTGTAGGTTTGGCAAGCATGGAATTTTTGGACAACAATTATACAACCGTTGAATAAAGAAGGCCAATAATACCGAGCTTTTAAGATCTTCTGGGCAGTAGCATACCCATACATGTGACCACCACAGGCTCTATAATGGCAGTCATTTAAGGTTTTCTCAGCTTCGTCAAACGTGAGGCAGCGTAAAAAAACAGAGTCAATCCCATGACGATAAAGAGTATCAACAAGGATAATATACTGACGGGCTTGGTAGAGTATTCGACGACGGTCAGTGCTAGAAAAATTGGGCCATAAATTCTGGGTCTGGAGATATAGGATGATATCTCCATACCAAAGGTCATCGGAACTGATCAGGAAAAGGGACTCATCTGGTAATGAATCTTCTGCTACATTTTCCATCTCAGAGCAGGGAAGGTCGCATATCAACTCGACAAACACCAATGATTTCTTGGACTTAGCGCGTTCGAATTCTAAGTCAAACTCCTGGAGTATTACAATCCATTTGGAGTATTTCCCCCCTAGCATTTGACGTGTAAGAATGTGTTGCATAGGGTTGCAGTTAGAAATCNCATGTTCATCATGAGAATCATCCTCTTGGATGAGAACCATAGCGATGGTATAGTCCGAGGCTGCGAGGTATAGGAAATAATCCCGACTGTAATCAGGTGGGAAGAGTAGAGGGGTACCTATCAAAGACAGTTTCAAAGCTTCGAAATATTTGTTGGTAGTGGTATCCCATACGAACTTAGAACCTTTCTTGAGCAGTCGCGTAAACCCAAGATTTAGCTCAACATAGTTCAGGATGAAACAATGGAGAAAGTTTTCCTTCCCTTGCAAACTTTGTAACTGGCGAAGTGAGGAAGGAGGAGGGAGAGTGAGAATCATCTCGACCTTCAAAGGATCTACCCTGATCCCTTGACATGAAACAATAAAGCCCAGAAGTCGGTTGGATTCTACACAGAAAACACATTTGTGGGGATTCATGCATATATGGTAAAACTGACATCGAAGGAAAATGGCGTGTAGGTGTATAAGATGATCTACATGGCACATGGAATGAGCGGGTAATTCATCAAGATATGGATGCACAATGTGCTTTGTGTCATGAAAGGTGTAATACATAGCATGTTGAAAAGTTGCACTGGCATTCTTTAAATCGAATGGAAGTTTCCGGTAGGCGAAAGTGCCCCAAGGAAAAATAAAAGCGGTCTTGTTTTGGTCCGCGGGTACGATATTGATTTGATTATATCCGGAGAAACCATCCATCAGAGAGAATATTTCATTTCTGGCACAATCGTCGATGATCTGGTCAATGAAGGGGGTAGAAAAGTTGTCTTTAGGACAAGCTTTATTAATGTCCCTATAATCAATGCACATGTGAATTGTGCCTTGTTTCTTTTCAATTAGAACAAGATTGGAAACCCAGACAGTTAGAGCCACCGGGTAAATGAAGCCAGCCTTAAGAAGTTTCTCAACTTCAATCTTGATAGCGACTACTTTACATGGGTGGACCGGATGAAGTCATTGCCAGATGGGTTTAGCACCTAGGTATGTCTTAGTTTCATGTACCACAATGTCGAGGTCAATACCCATAATTTCTTCATATCTCCAGGCGAAGACATCACAAAATTCTTGGAATAGAGACTTGTAGGTGACCACTTCATCATGGGAACACGAAGCTCCAATATGCACATTTTCGACAATTCCAAGTTTTATGGATATGTCGAGGGTGAGGGTGAGTGAGATGTTGCTTAAGTTCCCTTCGTAGAACAGATTGTGTGTAGACTCGGGAATGATATAAATGACGACAATGGTCAACGAGGTCGAGATCCGTTGGTAACCCTCGATGGTGTGTTGTTCCAGGAAGAGGATGGAACGATGATGTCCTTTGTCCCAAGGGGTTTCTTCCATGGACATAATAAACATAATCATCTCATCTGTGGGAAAAATGATGCGAAACAGATCCTGAGATAAATCACCAAGGGAGGGGGTCGAAGGGGTTGCCGATTGAATGGCTTGATAAGCGGATTCGACCAGACTCAAAGGAATTTCATTTCCATATCGAAGATGATCGTCGGGGTTGGGTACCATCCATGGGTCGTAAGATGCAGGGGTTCCATGAACATAGGTGGAGATCATGTTGATCGAGGCGACAAACGGATGTGGAACATTGGGTGGAGGGATCGGGAAATTACCCATCAACAAGGAATCTTTAAGAAGACCCACACCGACGTTCTCGTATCCAGGGGGTTTTTTTCAATGAACGGTACGTTGCCGGTACGTGCATTAGAGTGAAAGAAGGCCAATTGGTCTATGGTAACTACTTTTCCTTGATGTGGGAAATGCACGACACGGAAAAGAGTGGACACAAATGCACGCATGGAATCGATCCAACTATGGCCAAGTAGAAGGTTGTAATTGAGAGGAGTGTCAAATACCTCCACTTCAACGTTGATCATTTTTCCTTCTAATGTAATAGGAAATGAAGGGAGTCAACCATAAGGATTAAAACCAGATCCATTGAAGGATTTGAGTGTGTTGTGGGATTCAGTCAAAGGAGGAGAGCCGATGTCTTTCCAGCAGGTAATAGACATGAAACACGTCGAGGCACCCTCATCAATAACTATTCTACAAATGTTTTTGTTGGAGACAATAACTTGTATTTGGAATGCGATTTGAGGGGGTGACCTTGGAATGTGATCTTCCAAGTAAAAAATTATTAAATTTGTATCCATATGGTAGATTCCACCAATAGATTTCAACATTGCCTTCCGTTGTATAGGAAAACTCTGAAGGACTTCGAGGGATGACATTGTGGACGGTGCTTGGGCCAGATCTTCGACAATACTGTAGTTCTGGGCGGCACGTGCATGAGGATTGAAAGTTGATTTTCAAACAACACCCTTTGGAGGAGGGCAAAGGACTATATCTAGGCTCGGTCATTCGAGATGAAGAGGACTGCTGGTAGGTGAATTCGTGGGAGATGGTTGGACCAGCGAAGGAGGTATTACATCAACCTTCTCTTTGGAGGAAGAATAATCTTTGGCTCAAGTGGTAAGTGTGATGTCATTCTTCTCTGAATCACCTATACACATTAAGACATAGGATGTATTGGAGGGGGAAGGTTGGTCATGAATGACCAATTGGGCCTATTGTTGAGAAGGGAAGGGTTGTTACAATACGGCTGGAGTGGGGGGTTTCATGGTTCCTTGAAGGAACTTAGTAACCTCGGCTCGTCGTGGACAATCCTTAGTGTAGTGATCATCATCACAAATAAGACAAGGGTATCGGGGTTTATTCTTATCCCTATCGTCAACAGGTGGTGTTTTGGTTTTCTCAGTTTGTGGAATATTTTTATCCTCCTTGGTCTCACCCTTTCCTTTTTTGGATTTTTTTTTGCCGGCGGGGGTAGATTGAACAGAGTTTACCTCAAAAGTCTCGCCGGTGGGAGGGGTAGGAGACGAAGCATTTTGAACATTAGAAGAAATGGATTTGGGGTTGTTTCTAGAGGTTTGGATGGAATGTGGTTGGGCATGGAAAGTGCCAATCACACCGTCAACTGCATGAGAAGTAGCAGGAGTGGTTGAAGTAGCAGAAGTAGACGGATGAGGTGCGTCAGGGAGTAAGTCATAAAGAGTACACATTTGTGAGTAAACGAGGTATAGGTATTGGGCACGAATGATTGCATGTTCTTCTATGAAAACTCCACCCATGTCGATGTACCGAGCGATGTCGTTCATGAATGATTTCATGAACCACTCTGCCAACAACTGATCGAGAATTTTAAGTTTGATTGGACGTCATCTCCGTCACCACTCGTGAATGTGATCAGAGATATGAGTGGCTTTGGTTTGTTTGAAAGAACTCAAAATACCAGTTCCTGTTTCATAGCGGATCGGTAACTGGTAGTGGGTGAGGAAAGCCATAAAGAGGGTGTTGAAGTCAGTGAAGAAGCCTCATGGTAATTCTATATACCACTTCACGGTGGAACCTATGAGGGTTCGCTAAAAAAGGCGTAAATGAATAGAGTCATCCATCAAGTATTTGGATGAGCACCAAAGGTGAAAAGTCATTACATGATTGTTTGGGTCCTTTCCCGGTTTACCATCGAATTTAGGGATGTTGGATGGTAGTTTGGCTGGTATGGCGGGTGTTGGTCACTATAATTTTTTATTAATTAAAATAATCAAGTGTTACATAAATTGTCAACCCAGGGAAGTCTGTTTATTTCAAAGGCAATCACACACTGTATATGCTCAATATCAAAAGCAATCCAAAGTTGTAGTAAAATTTACACTAATCAGACCTTGCTTTGAACAGACTGAAGTTCTACTTTGAATTACAGTAAAAACAATCTATCTATTGCAGAATTCAAGATTCAAAGGAAAATAATTATTAGAAGAATCATGGATTACATTAAGAAACAACAACCTAGGGAAAAGGAACCTTTCATCATACCACAAAGAAGACTAACTATTCTGTAACAGAGAACAAGACCCTATTCCCCAAAGTAGGAATCTTCAGCACCTATCTCTGATTATCACACTTTCATAAACTCATTCTGCAAACAGAATTACCAATCAGAATGATCAACAATTACCTAGGAATGAATTGTATGAAAACGATGCAACAATCAGTTGAAACAGAGTTTTAACAAGGCATGAATAAAAACAATACTTAACACACTACAAAAACTAATGGGTGAATCTTGTGAAGAAGGTGGACCCTCTCCTTCTCACAAGATTCCCCATAAATGAAAGGGAACTAAGAAGAAATGCTCAAAATGATGTTTTATTCATCTGTTCAATGTAACAAGTTACAATGTCAAAAGTGAACACGCTCCTTCTCTGTAATTCCCTTCTAGCTAAGTCTTCCATAATCTCCCTTCTAATGTTGATTTCTCCTCTATTTAAAGAGGAGAATCCTCTTAATACAATTAAGCATAAAATTACATGTGTACATACAAATCCTCTTCTTAGTCTGATCCAATCTTCTATGCTGGAATAGGATATTCTGATCTTTTGTAGAAAAATGTTGTTACAGTGGTTGTAATGGTGCTGGCTTGAGGTATAGCTGTTGCGACCAGTGTAACAACTCCTTTAATTATCTTTTCTTGTTACTGCTGTATGTGAAATATTGTTTCAGCATCACAAATCACAGACTGTTTCAGCAACGGGATTTGCGTACTGTTTGACTTTTTCAGCAACGTGTTCTTCAAGTAGCAATGATATATTAACTTTGGAAAAATAGATTAGAAATACTGTTTCAGCATCGCAAATCACGGATTGTTTCAACAATGGGATTTGCGTACTATTTGACTATTTCAACAACGTGGTCTTCAAGCAGCAACGATATATTAACTTCAGTCTTAAAACTATTTTAGCAACTATATATTTCTTATTAATGGCTAAGTATGAAAGTAATGTAAAATTACATGTAAAACAAATTAAACATATAGCAAAGAGAAGAAACGTTATATACCTTTGGAAAAATAGATTAAGGTGATAATGTAAGCTTAAATATGAGTGGGAAAATGATGTAATGATAGAAAAAAGTATGAGAAAAAAGGTACATTATAGGGTCCTAACATCCCCCCCAACTAAAAAGGTTGCATGTCCTCAGGCAAATTCAATCTGAATCATAATCCGGATACTGACTCTGGGTGTGCAAATTACTTAAGCAGTAGCTGTAGAAAGTACTGTCTATTGGGGCTCTGAATCCTTGAACATGTTGTAGCCTTTGTCAGGCTACTGCTTCAACCTTCTTGGGCAACCTATGATGAACTTGATACTTCTCTGCTAGCATCCACAAAATGGGAAAATGGAACTGATAACCTATCCAATTTTCAGCGCATTGCTGGACACATTTGATGTAACTGGGTACCCGGAAGATTGTTGTCTCAAGATTGGTAGGACTAAAGGGATTGTGCTCCTGCCTTTTCTTAGAAGATTGTTGCCAATTATTTGCTTTTAGGGCAACAGTCTCTGTGGATTTAATAAACTGTTGAAAATCTCGAAGTACTATTGCCTGTAGTTGCCGCATATGTTGAATCATCCCTGGTTTCTTCAAAAATTGATAATATTCTGCAACAAAGGTGGAAACGTTCTATGGTTCTGGCCATATCCAGAGGAGATGGTTATCTTCATTATGCCTGGCATCTAGAAAATCATTCTGCCACATAATCTGGTTGGCAAGGAAGGAGGTGAGTGCCCGAATCTGGATATCACCAACAAGAGGATTAAGATTAAGAAGTCTATTCTCGGGAATGGCTTCATTATGAAGATATAACTCACATAGTATATGTTGATCAATAGTAGAGGCTTCTGGAAAAGTTTGAACAAAATCTTCTGGTTTGAACACTGCATAGGGTCTTCCATCTTTGATTGATTTCATCTGAAAGAATGCAAGTCATTCTGTAAGGAAAAGAGAGTAATTTGAGGATGGTTTCCTAGCAGCCAACAATTTTTGTACCAAATCGAACATCAGGAGCAATTTTCTTTTTAACTCCTCATTCTTCTTCTTATGGGCATGAGATTCTTTGTGTGTTTTCTCCAAAGCTTCCCAGTTTGAATATATGTGGTTCAACCAAAGTAGTTTGTGGTCCTGCAAGATTTTGTCCTGTGTAATAGCAGACTCCTTTTTCCATTTGTTCATTATTACCTGCTCATTCCATGGTTGAGTTTGTGTTCCAACATCGCAAGTGGTAGGCTGAGGTAGAGTCTGAGTGGCTTGTTCCACAAAAGTAGGGGTACTGATCTTGCCAGGAGGGGCAGATTAATCAATAGGCAGAGTTTGAGAAGCTTCACTAATGAAAAGAGGAGCTTCGGATTTAACAGTTGATGTAGGCCAGGGTTCCTGTAGATTAGCTTTGCTTTTTGGAATTTTTGAAGGTCCTACTAGTTCTTGTGTAACAGTAGGGCGTTCCTCTTTTTTAACTACAAAAGTCGTAGGTGAAAGGGAAGCTCCAGGCACTGGGATTTGAACCACTTTGTAGCCTGCTTGATCATAAATATCCCCACATTGGCTGCACATATACTCTCTATACTGATCATCTTTTGTGTTTTTCTCTGCCATGGCCGCTACGCGAGCTAAGGTATACAATTTAAGTTCCCTGTCATAGGCTTCCTTTGCCATTACCAGCTCTTTCTTGTAAGCTTCCAGTTCTGATCTTAGAAACTCATTCTCTTGTACGAGAGAAGCCATTGTTGGTTCTGGTTGTTGATCTGTCATAGGTGTATCAAGAGGGGTGATTGGTTTTTGTGTAACAGTCACAATCTCAGTAGATGGTTCTTATGGAGAAGCTACAAAATCAACAGCTGATTCTTGTGTTTTAGCTACTTGATGTAAAGAAAATAGTGCTTCAGCACCCTGGGCATCTGATTCTTGTATTTCAGGAATAAAATCAGCAGTTGGTTTTTGTGTTTCAGTTCTAGCTAGTTCTTGTGTAACATCTATAGTTGGTTCTTGTGTAAAAACTACTGAATGAGTAGCTGGTTCTTGTGTGACAACTACTGAATGAGTAGCTGGTTCTTGTGTGATAGCTAATTGATGTAAAGAAAATGATGTCGCAGCACCCTGGGCATCTGATTCTTGTATTTCAGGAATAAAGTTAGCAGTTGGTTCTTGTGTTTCAGCTGTAGCTGGTTCTTTTGTAACAACTATAGCTGGTTCTTGTGTAACAACTACTAAATGAGTAGTTGGTTCTTGTGTGATAGCTACTAAATGAGTAGCTGGTTCTTGTGTGACAGCTACTTGATGTAAAGAAAATTATGTTGCAGCACCCTGGGCCTCTGGTTCTTGTGTTTCAGTGCCTGTGGGTGGAACAGGTAAAAATTCTGGGATTTGGGAGGGTGGAGGTGTATGGGATTTTAGAAAAATGGGTTGGGGGTTTAGGGTAGTGGTAGTAGTTGTTGCTTTGGTTGAAGCCCTCATTTGTCTTTTAGGTAAAAAGGTAGGAAAAGTAGTAGTTTGCTTTTTTCTTTTGCGAGTGGGTTTTTCCTCAGTGATGGAGCAGGGAGGGTTATCAGGTTTATCTACTTCAAAATCATCGCTAAGGATATGATCAGTAGGAGTAGATGATTCTGGTAAATTGTGGGGCGGACTTGGTATGATAGCAGGCTGATAGGACCCTATAATGTACCTTTTTTTTCATACTTTTTGCTATCATTACATCCTTTTCCCACTCACATTTAAGCCTACATTATCACCTTAACCTATTTTTCCAAAGGTATAAAACATTTCTTCTCTTTGCTATATGTTTAATTTTTTTTACATGTAATTTTACATTACTCTCATACTTAGCCATTGATCAAAAATATATAGTTGCTGAAACAGTTTGAACTGCAGATTATACACTGTTGTTGCTTGAAGACCCGT
>JASDQU010882066.1:8012-18988 GCA_032191745.1 Picea mariana
TGTGAATATTGTATTCTGAGAGAGGAGACTGTGAGAGAAAGAAGAGGAAGTTACAGCGGGTTTTGCTGTAGGTTGTCATTTGCTGGATAATAATAAAGGAAGAACCTGGCAATTTCTCTGGTGGACGTAGCCCACAGTGGGTGAACCATGTAAATCTGTGTCTCTCTTGTATTGTGTGTCTTCTGTGTTTTGTTTCTGCATTTGTTACTTTTATTGCTCCGCGGTCCTATTTTTCTAACAGCTACATGGGAATTGGAGAATGCCATGAAACAAGCATACCCATTTTTGTTCATTGTTGTACATAAAAACCACAGTGACAAGTAGAACATCAGGGTGGTTTTCCTTTTAAGGGGGAGGGGATTGTAACAGCCTCATTTCCCTCAGATTGTAAATATTATTATTATTGTGAACCAGACTATAGACAAATTTGTCATTTGAATGTTGGATAGACAATGAACCCTGCTATAGAAGGTAATGTATATATTTTTGTTATTAAATAAAAAGGAAATTGTGGCATGACTGTTGAAAGAGGGTTTCCATATAGATCATGATACATGAGAGGGGATGGTAGGGGAACCAGTAATGGTGAGATGACCCATGTCAGGCCGGTACTCTGTTGGATATAAATGCACAGACCCAGAATAGTATTATGGCCCAGAAAACTTAATTACCAGTCAAGCTAGTAGTTGGGAAGTCTTCCCTCAAGAGTCAATGAGGGAGATGGGAAAAGTACCATCTGGAAAATTCTTGATCTGACCCACGAAATATTTATGGGAAAGGAAAGAGAATAAAGTAAAATCATGGGCAGAGAGCAGAAGTAGAGGGAGAAGACACACAAATGGGTCTGAGGACCAATAGAGGAAGAAGAGAGAGAGAGTGTGTGAGGCTCTCTGGTTCTGAGGAGGAGAATTGAGAATAAGTTGTTTTGGTTACATGAGTGCTTGGACAATGTTTTCTAATCAAGTTGATAAACAGAGTGGCAGTGATTGAGTGAGCAATCATAGCAGGCTCCCTTTCTTAGTGGATAGAAAACTAGATTGTCAAGTTCCTGTGGGAAAAGGAGAGTAACCTTTGTCCCTTTTTGTTGCTGAGATCAAACAGAACCCTCTCATGGCATCATGATCTAGTTATGGGGTGGCCATTCGACGAATACTCCAAGAGAAACTATGCTTATGGTTGGGTGGAAAAGGGAACCCCTTTCAGCAGTTGCCCACTGATTTCCAAGTTTCAAATAAGTGTGATTTAGAGTTTATATTGTATTGACTAGTTTTGTTATAAAATGAGTTTTCTTAAGATAAATTATGGCATAATTGTTTATCTCGTTGAATGGTAAAAATTGTAATCTTGATGGCCTAGTGGCCTGGAAAATTTGAAGTAGAATTTGAATACCATATTCTGTCAATGGATTTCTGCTTAATCCTGTTATCAATGGGTTTTAAATGAAATTGGGGAAAATGGCAAGTTGACCTTCTTCCTGAATCTATTTGTGCTAAACCTCAACAAGGATTATCCAATGATAAAATCGATGAATACACGGTCGGGACAGACTCTACTGGACTGTTCAGAACTCGTCCATCCCTCGAAATCCCTTTTTTCTATTATAGACTTTGATTTCTACATGTGAAAGGCATTTCCCTGAACCCACCATACCATGTGAGCTCGGGCCCAAAAACCACGGGCTTAAACAAATATCAATTAATATTTAAGAGCATATCCCTCTCAAGCTTGTCAAATTTCCATATGGTCGAGACCCGGGAACTTTGTGCTACGTGAAAAAGGAGCTAAGTATTACACAGGGAAGACCCTTTGGAAAATGATCGTGCTATCATAGTCATCCATTTACCTTTAGGGGGTTGTCGTAACCCTTAGATCAGGTATTCCTTCTCATTCGTTGATCTAAGGACCCTTCCTGGCCATCGGATACAAGCTACAATCATTCGACGTTGACCCTCTCCAAGCTTAAAAGAGTTTGAAATGACCGGAATCTCGGAACATCGAAGTCGTGAATCAACATGAGTCGTTGATCTAAGGCCCCTTCGGGATTCTTCCTAACCATATGATGCAAACTATAGTCATTCGATGTTGACCCACTCCGGGAGTAAAAGAGTTTGAACATCTGTAATCCCTGAATGTCGAAGTCACAAACCAACGAGAGATGTTGATCTAAGGATCCTTCGGGATCCTTCTCAACCGTTAGATCGAGTATAGTGGAAGGATAGAGTAAGCGGTACTATTAACCAACGATAAGAAGTCATCCCCACTTTATGACCCCTTCTACAGGTAACCCTTCGGGGAATCGAAGGGTTAAAAATGGTAATGGTCTCGAAATACCGGAGTGGCGAAATTTCGCTAACTGTCAGATCTAGAGGAGGAATTTGAGAGCAATGTGGATCGTAGATCAAGACTCTGTTAGCGATATTTTCTCCACCATTTGATCAACTAGTGGAGTAGGACAGTGTAAGTACTTTGGAAAAGTTTTACTTTGAGAAATTATAGGGTTTGATTTGCGAAACCATCACGAAGGTTGAAGGCCAAAGTACAGAGTAAGGAGTTTTGTAACTTCGAAACTTTGTGACTCTGGGGCTTCGGGAGATTTGAGGATATAGGAGGGTGTGGTAAACATCGAAGAACCGAAGCACTTAAATTCCCTCACTAAAGTGTCAATCCTCGATTGGATGGGTCTGCGTACGCCATGGTGATGCGGTGTGACTGGGCAGGTCAATCTGGCGTTGTGGTATTGGACACGAGTTAGGTGTGGGACCCATTTCCCCCTTGTCAAGTTTAATATATGGGTTAAGTGTGGATAAATATCAACCGTTATATCTAAGGGTGGATAGAACTCCACCATAGATCTTGGTGTGGAAAAATACTTTGGGACTTCGGGTCTCGGGGAAGTTTTAAAGTTGTGCAAGAACGACGAAGGGTCAAAGGCTCGGTATTCACGAAGATCGAGAGATACCTCCTACAACCAGAAACCACGTCATTGCCAAGGGGGTGACGACTGGGGTTATGAAAAAACCATGTCGGATGGTATGAGGGAAGTAATGCCACATGGATGCCACGTGGAAAAGGGGGTGGCCATTAGCCAATGATGCCCCAAAAACTTCGGAAGGCCATAACTTTCAAACTTGAGCTCGATTTTGGACAAGGTTGAAGTTGTTGGAAAGCTCTTGGTGAACAACAAGAAATGGTTTCCTCAGTCGAATAATTTAGGGAGTTATAGGAAAGAGGAAAATGTGTGCCCCAACCCTTAAAAAGTTACTTAGGGGTTCGAATGTGTGACATATCACCCTAAAAAAGATAGTCAAATAGAGGTCGTGAATAAGTTCTTAGAGACTTCTTTCAGATGTTTTTTCATTATATCCACAAGGAAAATGGGTTCATTATCTTCCCTTGGTAGATTGGTAGTACAATACCACCTATCATGGTGATACAAAAATGTCGCCTTTTGAGGTCATTCATGGACAAAACCCTCTATGCATCTATATTCTCACATCTACAAGTGACATCCAAGGTTTAGGAAGTGGATATCAATCTTATAGCTAAAATCAACATTCTCCAAACACTTCAGGATAATTTTGTCTTGGCTTTAAATATAATGAAGCAACATGGAAATCAACAATGCTCAAAGTGGTACTTTAAAGAAGGTTATTGATGTTTTTGTGTCTCTATCCCTATAAGCATACATCTCTCCAGGAAAAAATCCATTGGAATATAGCACCCAAGTCTTATGGCCCTTATCAAATCCCCCAAAACATTGGACAAGTTGCTTACAAATAGGCTCTAGCACACCCCAAGATCCACCTAGTATTTCATGTTCCTTGTTTGAAGGAAGTGGTTGAGCCAAATTTTCACATTCAGACTAACCTCACTAGACTCATCGAAGAGGGTTCCATTTGGTTATAGATGGAGGCAATATTGGACAAACAAGAGTATTGATTGTGCCAACTCGTTATTCGATAAGTTTTGATACAGTGGAAGGGCATGCAACATAAAGATGCCACCTAAGAAGTGGCAGATATTTTATAGTAGTTTCCACACCTCCAACCTCAAGGACAAATATGCTTTTGAAGGGGGGTTGTTAAGGTCCTATCATAAGCTCCCTACTTAGGAGTACTTAGGAGACTACTAATTAATGTCCAAGGACGTATTCTTTGAATAAGGCCCAATAGGTAGTTGGTGTGTGATTAATTAATGTAAAAGGGTGATCCTTATGGAATAAGGTCGGCTAGGTAGTTGGTACTCATTAATGTGGAACCATTAATTGTTAGGGATTGGGTAGTGAGAAACTATTTATAGAGGTATGAAGTTATGTCATATTTTGTCAAGTTATTATCATTGTAATGGAGCTATGATCATTTAGAGGTTTTCCACTTGAAGAAGCTTAAATGAACATTGCTCTCTTTCCCAAATTATCAATATAAGGGATTAATATTTTTCAAGTTCAATACTCTTATTTTTCTTAATTTACTTTCTACAGTTTGTAGTTCTTTTGAAAATTGCTCATAATTCTCTATTTTTAGTACATAAGTATAGTACCATGAAAGTTAACTATGTCTTCCTTATTTTATGGAAGTTATTTATACTTTGGGTTATATATAAATGATCCTCTAGATGTAGTATTAAATCAAATTTTGTATGTTATTCCTTATTTTGAGTTATTTTCATTTTCACTTCAGTTTTATAATGGTTTCTATCAACAGTGACCTCTTCGCATAATTCATTGTTCTACATTTATGCAATTCCCTCGTTCTCCAACATAGTATCAAAGTTGACAATTTTAGATCCAATCTGTTGTCTACAAGTCACATTGAAGGTTATCACTTTTATACATGCTCTTGTTGAGTCCAATCTCTCCAATAGATTGAATTAGGTTTCAACTTGTCGATTGGATTAGTAAGTTTGCAGAGTGATTATGATTTCTAAGCAAGAACTCATGGTTTTGAATGGCCACAACTATGGCATATGGGCACAAGATGTGTAAATATTATTGGATATTAAAGAACTTTGGAAGTTTACAAAGACCATGATTCTAGACCCTAAGGATGAGCATGATGAGTTCATTATTAGTGGGAAGAAGGATGAGTATATATGAGTTATGAAAATTACATATCCAAGGAGATTCACTTTTATACAAGCAAGATTGACTATCTGAATCAAGTCTTGAAAAAGTTGAAGACTTTGTTCAGCAAGATCAAGGAAATTTACGGTATGCAAATTGAGAAAGAGTTGATCTCTCTTAATACTCTCTCATTTGATAGAATTGAAGGTTATTTGGCTTGTGTGAAGGAGCTATAGCTGAAATTGGATGAATGCAGAAAGAATTTACNGGATGAGTATATATGAGTTATGAAAATTACATATCCAAGGAGATTCACTTTTATACAAGCAAGATTGACTATCTGAATCAAGTCTTGAAAAAGTTGAAGACTTTGTTCGGCAAGATCAAGGAAATTTACGGTATGCAAATTGAGAAAGAGTTGATCTCTCTTAATACTCTCTCATTTGATAGAATTGAAGGTTATTTGGCTTGTGTGAAGGAGCTATAGCTGAAATTGGATGAATGCAGAAAGAATTTACTAAAGAAAGATGGTTAGCTTATAGAATTGATCTTGATGAATCTAAATACATCCTATGATTTTTTTTTTTGGACATTATGTGCTCTAGTTGGGCTTCCAAAAAATAATATGGTAAAGACTATACCTTTGATTCTTTTTATGTTTTCCTAATTAGGACACATCCAAAGCTAATTGATGAAGATAAACTTAAGATTAAGTGTCCAAATTTTTGTCTCATATTTTCTTTTAAGGAGAAACATGTACTTCTTTTATGTTCGTTAATAAAATGCATCTAAAAACCAATATAACAATATTAAATTTAATTGCATTTTCCTTTAAGAAAAAAACACCAAAATAATCAAAAATAAGTTATTCACTTCAATTCCCACATGTAAGAAACTATAGAAAATGTGTATAAAGATGTCAATATAACATAGTACAAAAGAAGGCATAGTAGGCCATGTATAAGTTCAACCCTACCAAAAAAATAATACAAAACTGAAACTAGGGAAAGAGAAGGAGATCCTAAATTCAAACAATCTTATGGGATTAACTGGTCTGAGGGCACTTAGAGCTCAGAAAACCTTGGCAAGGGTGAAAATATGATTGTGGCAACCCTGAATGTGAGGAGAGTGGGGGGGGTGCGCGTAAAGACTCTAACCCTCAAAAGGTTTTTAGAGAAAACAAGCCCAAATGTTTTACTTATACAGGAAACCATGGTCAGCGAAGCTAAAGCTAGAGAAGTTTTTGTCAAACTGCTCCCTAATTGGTATTTTTGTGCAATGGACTCTATTGGTCTCTCTGGAGGATTATTAACAACTTGGAATCCTTGCAAGGCTAATTTCGTTGTGGTTTTTACTCTTGCAAGGATATTGCTAGAGGGAGTAGTAAAATATTTAAATTTAAATCTGAAGTTGATCAATTGTTATGGCCCTTATGCTGACAGAGAGGTATTTTGGGAAGGCATTAAAAGGGAAGGGATATTGAATGAGGATAACCTTATTTTTCGGGGGTGATCTAAATTTCACCACTTCGAGTAGGGAAGTTTGGGGTGAACATGCTAGGGTGGATCCATTACAACTTTAATTTAGTCAGTTGATACAAGTTGGAGGGCTGGTGGATGTTGAGCCAATAAAGTTTCTCCCTACCTGGAGGAAAGGAAGGAAAGGACATGATTACATTGCAAAGATGTTGGATTAGTTCTTGGTATCTGAGAAGTTAGTGTCGTCAAGAATCAGATATCGCTCTTGGGTGTGCAATGTAAAGATATCGGATCACATGCCTGTGATTTTACACTTGTATCAAGGGAATGATATTGTCAGCTATCCTTTTAAATTTAATGCAGTTTGGTTGGAGGATCCAGATTTCGTAAATTTAGTCAGAATTAATTGGGCTGCACTGTTGGGGACAGAGATTCTAGACCCTATGAATTCACTGGTCAAAAAGCTTAAGATTCTCAAGACTATGGTGGATGTATGGGAAAGAAAGAAAAAGGTTAAAGCTAAGGAAGAGCTGATACAGTTAGAATTGGATCTGGATAAGTTATATTCATATTTTCCTGGAGGCTTTGAGAAGGAGGGAGACAAAGTAATGGTATTTGATAAAGAAAAGAGGAAATTGGAACTTCTAAGTCAAGAGGAGGATACTTGGAAGCAGAAGAGTAGTGTTAATTGGCTGGCAACAGGTGATAGGAATACCAAATTTCTTCATGCTTATGCAAGTTCAAGAAAACAAATCAATCCCATTTGGGATATTACTCAGGAAGATGGAACTATTATATCAAATAAGTTAGATCTTCAAAAGGAGGTTGTAGACTATTTTCAAAATATACTTAAGACACAGACAGATTTGGCCATATCAGACCAACTTGCAATTTTAAGGAATTATCTGAGATTGTTTACAGAGGAAGAAGGAATCAAATTGGTTGAACCAGTTACTCTAGCATAAATTTTGTCAACATTAAAAGGTTTTAAGTGCTCAAAAAGTCCTGGGTCGGATGGCTAGACTGTAGAATTATTCTTGGTTTTTTTTTTATCTCTTGGGTAATGATATATTGGAGATGGTGGAAGAGTCTAGGAGAAAAGGTAGAGTGTCAGGTGCTTTGAATCCTACTTTTATTCCACTTATACCAAAGAGTGACAAACCAAACTCATTTGGTGGGTTTAGGCCAATTTCCTTATGTAATATGGTGTACAAGATCATTACTAAAATCATTGTTGCGAGAATTAAAACCTCACTCTCTGTTGGTATTTCAAAGGAACAATTTGGATTTTTAGAGGGAAAACAAATTACTGATGCTATTGGAGTTGTACATGAAACTTTTCACAATATAAAGGTGAAAAATATCAAAGCTATGGTCTTAAAATTAGATTTGGTAAAGGAATATGATAGGGTGGATTGGGCTTTTCTCAGGCTTGTTTTATTACAGGTGGGAATAAGCTTAGAAGCAACTGACTAGATTTTGGGGTGTGTGTCTTCAAAAAACTTTATTGTGTTGATTAATGGAAAACCTACTAGCTTTTTTAAATCTTCAAGGGGTTTAAGGCAAGGTTTCCCTTTATCACCTTTAATTTTTCTCATTGTTATTGAAGGATTGAGCAGAACTATACAGGAAAAGGTTAGGGATAAGAAAATTGAAGGTGTTCCTGTGGCTAGAGGGTGCAGTATTACTCATTTGATGTTTGTGGATGATGTAATATTGTTTGGGAATGGAAGCATTTCTGAGTGGGAATTTATTAAGGAGGTTATGGAGTTGTTTTGTAAGGCAACAGGGATGGCATTCAACCCACAAAAGTCTGTGTTCTTACAAGTTGGGTGGGATGTTGAAGTCCTTACTTTGTTGAAGGCTCTCTTTCCATTTGAAATTAATCCAATAAATGAAGGATTTAAGTACCTGGGGTTTTATATTAAACCAAACTGTTATACTAAAGCTGACTGGAATTGGTTAGAGAAAAAAATTGAAAAGAGGATTATGAGTTGGAGTAATAGATGGTTTTCTTTAGGAGGAAGAGTCATACTAGTAAAAGTTGTACTTGAAAGCATTTATGTATATTGGCTCTCTCTGGCTAAGATACCTATAAGTGTACTTAATAGTATTAGAAGGAGGATGTTCAACTTCCTGTGGACTGGAAAATAAGTAAAGGAAGGTATGCATCTGATAAACTGGAAAAAGCTAGCAAAACCAAAAAAGACTGGTGGGTGGGGTATCAAAAATATCTGTGTCTTTGGGAAATATTTGGCGGCAAAATGTCTGTGGAGATGTCTTATGATGCCTGGTCTATGGCATGAAGTGATTATGAAAAAATATATTAAAAAGAAAAATGTTGAGGAGTGGTTCAGGCAGGGGAGAAAAAACTGGAATGGTACTTCAAATATTTGGATAGCCCTCACCTCTTCATTATCTATAATAACAGATTGGTTGGTGTGGAAGCCCGAGAATGGGAGGGACATCAGAATTGGAGTTGATCCTATGGTTGGGTCGCGCACTTTTTATAAATTGTCAAGGAATCTTATTTTAACTTTGAAGGCACAATTACCTTGCACAAGCAGGGACTATTGTTCTGGAGGGACTTAGTTTTACAAGGTGGAAAAAGGCAGAATCTCTAGGGCTGGAAAGATATCTAAAAGAAGAATGGACAAATTACATTAAAAGATTGGTGAGTTCTAGAAGTTAACTCAATTGTGAGAAAGATAGGTTAATGTGGTCTTGGGATACAAAAAAAAGGACAAGTAAATGCCAAACAAGCCTATAAAGTTCAAGTGTTGGAGGGCAGGGAAGAAGAAACAAAATTCTGGTATTCAAAGATATGGGAGTGGCAGTTACCTTTAAAAGTAAAACATTTTATCTAGTTATTGCTAGAACAGAGAATACTCACTTGGGAAAATTTGAACAAAAGGGGTATTTTTGGCCCTAGTATATGTGTTTTGTGTGGAAACAGTGAGGAAACTGTGTCCCATCTTTTTGGGGATTGCAGTTTCATAAACGGTATATGGCAGACTATAAAAAAAGAATTAAAATTGGTCAATAGCTGGGAAGGAGGACAGATCATGGACAGTGTACAAAAATGGATAAGGGTAGAGGATAATTAGAAAGAAATTCCTTGTTTTATTTGTTGGGAGGTTTGGAAGCATAGGAATTTGGTTATATTTGAAGACTATCCTATAAATCAAGTTAGAGTATGTAACTGTATTCTGCGGGATTTGGGAGAACAAAAAATTGCATAGGTCTCTAAGCATAAAATGATTGATAGGCCACCCATACTTGCTTGGGATTTGGCAATAAGAGTTCTTTGATGGGGCATCACAGGAAAGAGGCTCTAAATGTGGGGCTGGATCTTTATTGAAATGCCCGGTCTTGGGCACTTAGAGACTAAAAATGAATTGTGGAAAATGAACCAATACCAGGGGAGAATTGTTCGCATTGTGGGTCATTTTATTTTTTGCTTGTATTAAAAAGGTATCAAGGTTACAGCTGGTAAGTGATTCCAATACCAGGGGAGAATTGTTCGCATTGTGGGTCATTTTATTTTTTGCTTGTATTAAAAAGGTATCAAGGTTACAGCTGGTAGGTGATTCCAAAGTTATTATCGACTGGTTTTCTAATGAAAATAACCTACAGGTGGTATCTCTGCAATCTTGGATGACTAAGATTAGATCATTGAATGGGAATTTTTAGCAACTCAAAACACAACATATATACAGAACATATAATAAGGATGTTGACCGACTTTCTAAAAAAGCATTGTTACTGGATAAAAATGAAATATACTTTTCAAAGGAATTGAAAGAAAACGAGAAATATATGAAAGACTTGATATCAATCTTGTCACTATATGAAAGGATACACTTTTGGCTTTTGTTTATTTTTTGATATAAAATAGAGTCACGAAGACATAAAAGATATGCAATCTTTTTTAATATAGATATGTTAAAAAAGTGAGCATCTTTATAGACTTAGGGTGTAATTTGAACCGTTCTTAAAATCCTTATGGATTTTGGAAAAAGAGATGTACAATATTGTATGTGTAATTTTTGAAAAAAAACATTTTATATTTTACTAATATAAAAAAAATTTCAATATTTTTTTTCTTATTGAAAAAAGTAGTAGTATTTCACATACAAAATAATTTCACATGCGAACGGATTACCAGATTGTGTTGTAGATTTTTGAGCGACCACACGTATCTATTGCTTTTGCGGCTCTCCTCCAATTTGTTTGGGTTGCTATGGATCGTTCACTGCCCACCAACGACTTTTCCGGGCACTTTCATATTTTGGTGGAATTGCGTTCGATGTGGATGTCATTCACGCATTAAATCACATGAACCATACGGAGGACGGGATCTTCCACGTGTAAGTCCAGCATCTATCAACAGTAAACTTCTTAAATGCACCCGGGCCCCGGACCAATTACTTATC
>JASDQU010882067.1:0-11819 GCA_032191745.1 Picea mariana
AGATAAAAGCCTTATATTTCTTTATATTGTGTTCCATTATCTACAACCTCAAAATTGTTGCAAAACCAGGAAACGACCTTGATTGTGTTTTTACATTATCGTTTAGATTTTAAAGTTGTTTCATTAATATCATCTCTGAAAATCTGAAGTAACCAATCGATAAAAACCCTTTTACAAAACCTTTTAAAACCCTATCACCCATGACAGTCCCTAGTGGTAGACAACCAAACGTAGAACCTGGTCTTCAGGATCAAACCAGCATTGCCCTAAACTTATTTAACACCATTCTGCAAACAACAACCAATAGGGCTGAGTTAGAAAGATCGTGGGTTACTATTGAACGTGACATTAGCATCCAAGAGCAACGGGAAGCAAGACAGAGACAGTTGAGAAACTGAATCTGATCTAGTCTTTCTTTGTTTCTTTATTTTAAAAGTCCCATCATAAAAATCTTTATTCGGATGCCTTGACGGTATGTTTTATGGCCTTAAAACATAAACTCAAGAACAACACCAGTGTTGCCTCGATTTGTGTGCCCTCTTCCCCTTGATGTATGTACTATACGGATCTGTATAGTACAGCCTCCAACAATAGAAAAATAACTCAACACTCAAACATAAATGTTTCCTTTGGATTTGTGCCCAATATCTCTTGGGAAATGTGCCCTCTTTGCTGCCCTAACTTCCCTCTCTCAAGCTTACTCGAAAATATCTCTCAATCTCCTTCTCAATGTTTCTTGAACACTACCCAATGCATTCTCTTATAATCTGAAAGTGACCCTTCACGTTCTCAAACCCTAGATCTAGTGGCAAAGATCTAATCTTGCCTTTACAAGATCAAGGGTCATGATTCATTTCCTCTAAAATAAATCACTTTAAAATATTAAAGTACATTTTCACTTTATAACATAAGTGCACTTTATGAAATAAAGTCACTTTACTATTATAAGGTACACTTTATTAAAAAAGTCACTTTAATAAAAGAACCACTTTATTACAACTTTATAAAAACCCATTACAAAGTCAAGTGTCTAGTAGTGTAGGTACAAGGTAACTTCTGCATACAAGACACACATGCGGAGTACCTCCCAAGATAAAAAGCTAACACTCCCTCTTAGCGAGGGATGTACTCGATGCCATCTCCATCATTTGGTCCCATCACATTGTGTGCAGTAGGAGCTCCCTATGAACCTGGATCCAACCTCAACACCTACACAAAACTCGAACTAGAAGATATTCTCTTGACAGCTACCTTGAACCATGAGCTCCTGGGAGAATCCACTCCACCCTAAGCATCAGTTCGATCACACCAGCTGAGTCTCCTGCCAGTGCTTAGAAGAGACTCCATCTCTTCTCTCGGAATGAAAGAATGAATCCTTGGGCCCACCGCATTCTCAGGAGCCTCCTACTCCTCATCCGACGTTGAATCATATCCAGAAGGTTGTCCTCGCAACATGTACAACCTATCCACCAGATCACCAATTAGTTGTGGTTCCACCGGGTCCTCTCCCTCCCTGTAGATAAATAAATGTCCCCTCTTGAACAATGTACAATATCCATCATTCTCCAAGGATGAGACTGAGAGCAAGTTAACCCTCAACGCTGGAACAAAGAGAACTCCATCAAGCTCCAGGAATCCTCCATACTCGAGTCAGAATCTAGCCCTTCCAACTCCACATACAACTCGCACCATACCACCTTCACTATCCACCAGTCAGTCAAGGCCTGTATCGGTGATAATAAGGAATACTAGCCAGATTCTTGTCATGTGACAAGAGGCTCCACTGTCAACAATCCATCTGTTATCACCCCCAAATCCTTCACTACCGACATTGGATACTAGAGTAACCAAAGAAAATTCCTTGTCATACTTGGAAGAAAAGTCCTCCATGGTTGTTGTAGCAACTGTCTCAAGCCCCTCGTGTCCCTTCTTCTTCTTCTTCTTCCTCTCAGGACAATGAGAAGCAAGGTGCCCCAACTAGTTACAATAGTAACATCTTACTTTACTCAAGTCCCTCTCAAAATTTTCTTTCTTCTTTCTCTTTGCAGCAAGAGAAACATTCTCCTAAGCTCTGCCTTCCATCTGACCACTGCTATGATATCCCTCTCGTATCTCCTCCTGAGTGAAATCATCCCACAGTCTTCTCCAATCTAGAATATTCTCATGCCCCACCACACACTTCACGAAGACTTCCCATTCCTTGGTGAAGCCTTTCAAGGCTATTCTCACCAACTCTGAATATGATATGACCTCCCCAACTATAGCCAACTCATCTTTCACTTGAATTAGTTGGGTAAGATAAGAAGACAGACTCTCCCTCTTACCCATCTTGGTATCATGTAGCTTATCCTTCAAGGCCATCTTTCGGTTTTCATTCTTCGCCTCAAATAAGTTCTTAAGTGCATCCCACATCTCTTTGGATGTCTTCTTCTCAGCCAAGTGTGGAATAAGGTGGTCCTTCACCCCATCCAAWATAATCCTCTAAGCTTTGGCCTCCTTTACCTCATGCAAATCTAGAGCAATAGGATCTGCTATGGGATCCACAACAACAGAACTGACATGGTTCCAAATCTTGTTCTCCTTTAGAACAGCTGACATCTGAACCTTCCACTGCAAATAGTTGGAAATGACATCTAACTGATCCTCAAATATAATGCATGCGGACATATTCCTTGTCATTATTCAAAGGAAAACAAACAATATATTCCCCCCTTCAACCTTGCCCAAAAATCTCACTGCTCACTGTCACTCATAGCCCAAGCTCTGATACCATGTAGAAATTTAATGACAAAATCAACATATAAAATATTTTGTCATACACTTAGCAACGTAAATATAATTGTCTTGTATGAACTTTGAAATGTCTAAACCCACATTTAGAAATTACCATAAGCATAAATACACATTGCTAAGCAACTTTGCAGCGGAATAAACATAATGAACAACAACTATTTAACTAAGAAAAACTTAGAAATTTAGGCAATGCCAGGGAAAACCCCAATGTGGGGAAACCCAATGAGAGAGAGAGAGAGAGAGAGAGAGAGAGATTATTCATCTTTAGGAAAGTACATATGAGCAGCAATAAATACAATTTCCAGCAAGATTAATCAACTTACAGCACACTAAAACCACCCCCAAAATTTCTGCCTCGAAAAATGTGCCAAGTTCGTATTGTTGTACGGCTTGCCCAGAAATATGCACCTTGAAAAGTGTGCTCACAGTCTGTTGTACGGATTGTCCTGTATGGACCAACAGTAAGAAAAACAATCAAAACATCATTGAAAATCATGCCAATGCTGCCTCAATTTATGTGCCATCTTCCCCTTGTTGTACGGATTGTACAGATCTGTACAGTACGACCTCCAACAACAGAAAAATAACTCATCACTCAATTAGAAATGTTCCCTTTGGATTTGTGCCCAATATCTCTTGGGAACTGCGCCCTCTTTGTTTCCCTTACTTCCCTCTCTCAAGTTTACTCAAAAATCTCTCTCAATCTCCTTCTCAATATTTCTTGCACACCACCCAATGCATTCTCTTATAATCTGAAAGTGACCCTTCACCTTCTCCAACCCTAGATCTAATGGCCAAGATATAATCTTGCCTTTACAAGATCAAGGGTCATGATTCATTCCCTCCAAAATAAATCACTTTAAAATATTAAAGTACATTTTCACTTTATAACATAAGTGCACTTTATGAAATAAAGTCACTTTAATATTAGAAGGTACACTTTATTAAAAAAATCACTTTAATAAAAGAACTACTTTATCACAACTTTATAAAAACCCATTACAAAGTCAAGTGTCTAATAGTGTAGGTACAAGGTAACTTCCTCATACAAGACACACATGCAGAGTACCTCCCATGTCCAGCCTCCAAAGGCCCTTCAAACGCTCCTCTTCATCCACTAAGTTCAGTAAAAATAGTCTTTAAACATTGACCAACCAAACAACAACCCAATTTGTCCTCATTATGTGGGATCTAAAACAATGTTGTATCCTTCACATCATCGTCAATATACCCTCCAACGTGGACAAGGGATTGTTGACCCTAAAATCAGGATTTAATGCCACGGGTTGGCTCTCATTGTCAATTTTATATTAAAATTCAAACCCCACACATCAGGTTGCCCCCAGTCTTTTAGTCAAAGTTTGGATCTCCTTATAATTTTTTTTTTTTTAAATCAAATTTATTTACCCCAATTCAACCTTGTTTCACTATTTTCATCCCAACATATATATGTATATACATATGCCCTCATACTCATTTTAATCATTATTTCTTGGGAAAATACATTTCTCTATAAGATCAGATCACTCTACTCATGTAGTCCTTATGTTAGGATGAGAAGGTCGATGATTTCTGGTAACTCAAAAAAGTATAGATCTATACAAACCATCTCTAGGAATATTGTTTCTGTGTAATTTCACCATCAGAGGAACGTGACCATCAACCAGTGAAGCTAGTGTCTCCATACTTCTGATTTGTTTTCTGGGTTCGTATTTGACTAGGAAGATTCCAAAGAATGAAGGGGAAACAACTCTAACCACATTGATCTTTCAGAACTGGTGGACTCATAATATTCATGATCGTTTCATGAAAATTCAAGACCTACACAACTAATCCTCCTCTGACTGCTCTGTATTTGGCACCATGAAATTCACAACAGTCTTCAGAAATACATGTTCTAAGATGAACCCATGATCATCAGAACAATGGTAAGTAAAAAAAATTGGAACAAGAACTATGTATTCAGAGCTACCTCCAGGGCTGATTTTATCCAAAGAGTGAGCTCATCCAATATTACATTCTCGCAATTTACTCTTGTTGGACCTTTCATAGACGTATTGGATAAAACACCCTTCGCAAATTGAATTTCTAGAACATTTTGAATCGCAATTTGATCACAATGATCTTGTTTTTGATGACTATTTTGATGTTCCAAATTTGATTGTGAGCATCAATATATCATTGATTGATCCTTTACAAAACTAATTTATGATCACAGTGCATAGATGTTAACAACCGAAAATTTAAGGTATGTAAAGCACAATGAATTTGCAGATCCCCATGAAGAAATCTCAGCAAACGAACAACCCATCACCATCCAAGGCACTGGAAACATTGATCTAATTCAAGAAAAGTTGTCATCTCAATCTACTCCAAAATCACATGTTAATCCTTGAGGGAAGATGCATCGCTCATCCTTGGATTTTATCTCAATACTTCAACAATCCTCACATGTTTTTAATGATATTATAGGGGAAGGATCAAAGTTATCTTTCACTCAACGTTTCCCTCAAATAATCAGACATCATCTCTCTTCTCAGCAGGTGGTTCATGTGAAATATGGGCCAGGGAGTCTTTCCTGGATAATGAGGCACTTTGGTTTCGACTGATGGTTATGTCAAGTTCTCATTGTCTTTCTTCGACCCCTGGAATGAATTTTTCCACCCACATTGGGACTCTCTTTCTCATTTTCTTTCTTCAACCCCTAGAATGAATATTTCCACCTACAAGATATATTGCACGAAAATTTCATTTATGAATCTCATTAGGTATGTCACTCATTTTCAATTTCCTTCCAACAGTCCTACGGTAATAATTGTAAATTTCATGATGGGATTGAATCTTGGTTGGAGGAATCCTACGTGTCTACATACTACATGTATCATAACATTACTAAATTTAACATGTTTGGATATTTATTTGAATCAATTATTCCTATCCTTGATTTCTCGCTACTCCATTGTCTACAATTAATTTTTGATGAACATGTGGTTGCAGGTTTGGAGTTACATGATTGGATCCACTGGAATTATGCTTTCACTTAGCCTTCTTTTAGCTAGTGTAGGATAGAGTAGGAATAGGAGTAGCATATTTCATATCTTCCTTTATTCCTACATAGTTTAGATGTTTTCTTTCATTTTTGTTTGTATAACATAGATCTAGACTTGTCCTGGTTTCTTCTATAAAGGCCACTAGTTGTTGATAGTTTAGTTTGCATCTCGCGATAGCTTGCTTTAGTTTAAGTTTCTTTTTTCATAAAAAAAATAATTATTTTCATTTGATGCATTTCATTTTTTTGTTTGACTAAAAGCTTGGATTAACCTTGGTTATCATTAGGAAACATTGTGCAAAATTCTCTGAGAATTCCAACTAGAAGATTCATGTTCGCTTTAGATACATTTACTATAACATTCACAACTAAATAGCTTAATATCTTACACTACTGAAAGTATCTATTGTATGAATACTTTGCAGCTTGGGAGAGAATCATATCATATTTTCATGTCCTTGTTGTTCATGATATGAAATGACTTTGAAAACCCTAGTAATCAATCTGTAGATGGATATGCCTCTCGCAAAGGCTTATTGACCAACAGATCGATGTCACAGTATCACAGGTTCATCCTCTTGGTTATCTAAACAAAGACTGGTGAGATAAAACTTGGTTACAAACATTATCTTTCGGTATGATTTTATATATTTGAAACTTTTATGATGGAGTTGATTTCAAGAATGCAAAAGGAGGACTATTGAGTTCTTTAGAAGAAATTCAAAATTTTATAACATATTGAGACCTCTATACCTTAACTCTTTTATAATGGTGTACGCTGAGTATGGGAATCAAAGTGTTTGTTATTCTATCAAAAGGGTGTGCTTGAGACTTTATATTGCAAATAGCATACACACAAACATTTTGATGTTGTTTGTGCACCGCTTGAGTTTTAAGGTCGTTTTCTTTTCCTAATCATCACAAGTGACAAGATAAATATCCTTTCCTTGGCCTTCTAATATTGGATTGTTGAAGTTTGTCTTCTTATCATCATGCATTAGCTATATTTCAGAAGACCTTCATAGTATTTTCATATTAGATAGCTTCCTTTCATGACTTGGGCATATGAAATGATATGTTTTCACTCTTGTTGAAGTTTGAAAACTGTGTCCTTGAATCTCTTTGACTCAAATTTAACCATCTTGATTTTATTTCCCACTCCATTGCTTTACTCTTCGAAAAATCAGATGCAACATATGGACTTGGAATAACTGATTGGTTTTCATTGGCTCTCTCTTGATATGGTCTTATTTTGATTTGTTCATGAAGTTCACTGGTTCTCTGCCTTCATCTTGATCTCATTGGGGGTTGTTACATCATGAGGTTTCTGAATATTTTGTATTTTCAATTGATGATCATTATAGCCATAGTAATTTGCTTCTCGAAAGGGATATTCCACTCAATAGAACGATATTCAAGCTAAGTCGACTCCACCTCTCTACTAAGATCATTGGCAACAGGAACTGGTAAGACTCACATTGTGACTTCATACATCCCAACATGTAAAGTTCATCGCCTATTCAAAGATTCATATTTTGGTTTAGTGTTCCATGATACCCCAAATACATTCTCCAATTTTGTTTCATGACTAAAATCTATGCAGACATGTTTTTCTAGGAGGGATTTATCTTCTTTGACATTTCTTTCAGTCATATTTTCTAACGGGTCAAATAACGATGTTCCAAATTGACTAATAAATAAATTCATATAATGCGTCATTATTTTCTATCGATGATATGTGTTTTTCACCTGTGTGCAGATCCATCTTGTGGAAGTTTGTGCTCTCTTGAAGAGAAGGACATGAGTTGAATAATACAAATGGCTTCAACAAATTTGACACAACCATAGGACACAACACCTGAGAACTTTATTCACAGATCTTTTTTCAAATTCTATTCTTGATCATCACCACATTATTCTCTTAAGCACTTTAATTTATGAAAATTTCAAGTTGAAATCAATATTATACCTTGAACGATTTGTCCATGCAGGTACAAGTGCACAGTTGGTATCACACTCCTTATTTGAACTAGTGAAAGGATGAGCATGTTGGCAACAAGATAAGTTCTTGATTTGGGAGACATAGAGTCACAGCCAGAACAAAGCATATCATGGGTGACAAATGGAAGTTCGTTCAAATATATACTTCTTGGAGCATAAGGATGCGTAGATGAGCCGGTAGTTTTCGGAATATCAGAATGCAAAATGCAAATCTCAGCTAGCACTGGAACCAAATCCCATATGAATGAAATAATACATGTATTAACTTTCACATGGAATAGTCTTTTCAAGAGGCTACAAATTGCTTGTTGGTTGGAATGCATGAATATCCTTAAAGCTATTGGAAACACTTACATTTATGATCTCTTTCTTAGTTTACTTTCTTTAGTGACTGCATATCTTTGATCGTCATTTATCCAAGGTTTCATTTTTCAGTTGTGACAGGTTTTGAGTTGAGTTCTAGTTCTAAATATGTCTCTTCTCTTTCTTTCCTCGTCACCTTTTCCGTTGCAGAAAGTTATTTCCCTAAGTTATATTCATCTTGTAATTACTCATTATATCTGATGGCATACATATAGCTCACACCAATTTATATTTTGCAGGCAACGCCTTCACACTGGAAGTAGGCTCAAATCAACTTGCATCTCTTTCCTAGCTAATCAGTAGAATTAGGTGTCTTTGTTTGAATATAAATCAAAACTATTTTGGAATATTGTAATAGAAGTCAAACCATGACTTAACACAATGGTTAATAAATGATCATCCTTGCATATCGGTTGGTGAGTAGATCATGTGTAACTGGGGAACCATCCACACACTAAGTAGTTGCTCACATGGAAGGTAAAGTGTTAAAGTATAAACGCTAAAAACCAAAAGGGATAACTCTATGTAGATAGGTGCATAAAATATTCAAATAAATCTCAATAGTTGGCAGTCATCCCCTATCAGGATGAAACCCCACAACTTTTCCCATCCACTAGATGCTAAGCATGCACTAAATAAACTGGGGAGGAATGGAAAAGAAAGCTTGACCATACTAGGGGACATGCAGATATCTCCATCGAGGCTATGGACGTGCATTGGTAGCGGAGCAATGTCTATGACACCATGGTGACTCCATTGGGGCTATGGATTCTCGTGGGAAGTGTAGAAAAACCTACGATATATATATACACACACATGGTGAAAATATTTCTCTATCCCAAACCTATATCACCCCCATGACAGAGATACCAACCCAAATCATCAACGTAGTTTAAGGAAATAAATCTCACCATAATTCGTCCTCTAGTTATAGTAGATGAGCTCCACTAGCTAGCATGCAAGCATCACTGGTGAACCCACCGTGATGGGATATTTCAGGTAAGTGTTGCACATTGTTTTTGAATTTTTTTATATTAAAAGTAATTATATGACCCTCTACATTTTGTTTATAACTTAAGGAAGACTAGTAGAGACTCTGGCTTCGCCTAATGTGTCACTATTTGTTGTGCCAGGAATCAACAACCTCCTTTTTTCTTGAAAATTTTCTTGAAAAATCTTTTCCTTCCCAAGAAAATGGGACCCCTTCTTTTCACTTTGAAGAACTACCATAGTCTTTGGTCCTTATTTATCTCCCTCTAGTTAGTTTTCTTGATGCTTCAAGCTCGGTTTGGTTTGATTCATTATTTATATACTTCGACAAATTTTGAGAATCTTTCTTTTGGATATCGTATGATTTCTTCTCAACTCCTCATGTATATACCAAAGGAGTTCCCTTGAAGTTCTCTAGTACACTAGAGGAATTTTCCTGAAGTCTTCCAAAACACACGATTGAAAACCGAAAAAGATAATGTTAACTCCTATGATTCAAATGGAGGAGTTCTTAAGAACTCCACCAGTTGAACCAATGAAGTTCCTCAAAACTTCTCTGATACCTTTAGCTCTCGACCGGAACACCTTCCCGTAAACTCCTTTGGTCCAAACCGGAGGTCTTCTAATCATCTCCTCCAGTATGAATGGAGTGCTTACTCGAATCTCCTCTAAAATGAAAAAGGCAAAACTGACATGTTACTTCATGTTATGTGCTTTGGTGCATACTGGAGACCTTCCCACGATGCCGTTTGGTATAACCAGATATCTTTATAACTTTACATCCGATAGGATGCAAACCTTTACACCGGTCGAGTTAGAATTAACACCTCCGGTGCATACCTAAGGTCTTTCCACCAATGTCTCTGGTGTGACCGGAGCACTTCTAAACTCCACCTCCAATGGAACAAATCCTTTCACTGGAATCGTTCCTCTGATGCACTGCTTATCCATGAGTTTCCCTCTTCTATCATCGATGTGCTAGCAAATATATGTCAACCCCTCATTTCCATTGAGTGTATAGAAAATGATCTTCAATTCCTCGCTACTATGGAGCTTGTCAGTGATTCTCCTTCATCTTAACACCTCTCTTATTCCCCTCGACTCAGCTCCTTCTCGTTGCACTTGTCAATCAAGATCCTATAATGTAAAATGATTAATATTTCTATACCTATTTGGATAATTGATGACTGAACACCTACCTCACCTGATCTACCTTATGTCGCAATCATAATTAAGTTTGTTTATGTCACCAATAGCTTTCATTGTGCATACCTTATCAACTTGTTTACATTTTTCTTCTTAATTTTATGACTAACCATGATAATTAAAGTTTCATGTATCACCAAATGGGTTAACCACAACATTTGTATGTCTTGCACTAGATCTAAAACACATCTTAAAATAAAATTGGTCCTCCATGCCCCTAAACAGTGTTAATCACTTAGAACGTCAGTTTGTCATTTTAGTTTATTTATATTTCTGTGCCACTGACACATTACCTTCTATCCAATGGATGATCCAAGAGTTTGTACAACACATATAACATAAGAACTCATGGAACTGAGTTTTGGAAAACAAACAACAAGAACGAGACTCAGACTTTCATTAAAAAACACCTTTGCTAATAATTTTTGGCATTCCTCAAAGTGATTTTTCCATCCCTGAAATGGGCCAAGTGTATGATTTCCTCCATTACAATTCCAACGCAACTAACAAAATTGAAATTTGAGGCCAATAAATGTTAAAACGATCACTAAGAAGTTCTTGCCCAAACCAGTCTCGTTAGTCGTGACACTAACAAAATATTTGAATAGCATGTTCAGTTATCCTAATATGGCATTGTATGAGCAAGTTACGATCCTTCAAAATCCCCTCCAACGACGTTAACGCAATTCTACATTCTCCCGTTCAGGTCTTAAATTCTTTGGTTCACACCTCCACGCAATAGTGCTTTCGGTAAAAAGGTTTATGTTTATACAAGTTAAATTAAAGTTAATTTTTTTAACTTAAATAATTTAAATTTTATTTCAATGCAAATTATTTGCGTTTAAAAAATCATTCAAACAAATTAGATTTAAATTATTTAAATTTAAATTTTATTTAAACAATAATTAAAAAAGGGATCATATGATATGGAAGATACCAAAGAAAATGTCAAAAGGGGGTTTTAAGCGAATAATATGGGAAAGGTTAAAATGAGAGCCCTCAAGTCTCATGTTGAGGGGAGGGCCCACAACCCACGCACCCCCTCTACTCTGTCCCTTTTAAATCTAATGTAGAAAGAAGAGAACTTTAGGGGGTTGGAAAGCATTTTATTCTTTTCTAAACAGGTGTAGAGAGGCAGAGTTGTGGGACTGGAAAACCACTCTAACTCTTTTTGGGCTTCTAGTGATTCCGGTGATCCTCTATGGTAGTGAACTATGGGCCAGTAGCACAACCGATATGCAATGGAAACAAATTGAGAAAATTCAGAAGCAGTTGATTACAAACAAATTCAAAATTAAAAGTGCAGTTCCTTATGCTATCTTGTTGAGTGAAACAGGGGCTGCCCCTATTGAAGCAATTGCTATGGCGCGAGTCATAAGGTATTTGAAAAAAATTGAGCAAATGGAAGAGGCCAGAT
>JASDQU010882068.1:9526-20615 GCA_032191745.1 Picea mariana
GTGTCTTCTATGATAGAAACCTTGTGCTATGCTGGTCCTATTGGAACTTCACTTGATTAAAACATGTTGAATCTATTAATACATTGATTGTAACTACCCCTATTTAGCAAGCACCTTACTATACTCGACTCTATTTCAGTAACATTTTTAATTTAATTAGTGAAAATACATGCTTTTCTTATAGATTTATTCTTTCTAAGTTCTATATTAAAGTATAGTCTAATAGTTTGATATCCAATTAGAATCTTATCTCATTATTGGTTCTTTAGTTAAGTAAATGTTATATTTAGTCCGATTATAATTTCATTAAGTCATAGAAAACATCCCACATAGGATATCTTGATAATTATAAACAATCATTGTTTACTTTGATTATCACTCTAGCTTCACAATACATATGCCATCACTCATGAGGTTGGCACTTTAAAAATTTCCAATCTTAGGAACATTGACTAAGATACTACTAATTGATTTTCATTTGATGTCATCACTTCATGTTTTATTTGGTCATTTACCTCAATATCACTTTCTTCTCAAGGCATACAAATTAAATCTTGATCATGTTAAATTTTTATTATATGATTATTGTCATCACAGTGAAGGAAAATCATGATTTCTGTCAACACCTCACTATTATAAATGTTCCTACATGTAACATGTACCATGTCTACCTTGCTCTGGTGAGCATCACAAATCATTACTTTTCTTTAAGGTTTTCTTTCCTTGATCTTCATACATCTCAATTTTATATATTCTTTATACACTCATGCTACTAACCAATTTTTTTTTATTATTATTATCATTATTTAAGTACATAATTATTTCTTATCTTAACAAATACTTTATATTATCTATAAAGTTATCATCTTACTATCTCATTATCTCATAAACATTTTATTTCTTACTCCAAGTACTATCTCTTACTTTTATAGAATGCATTTAATTTACCACATATGTAAAACACTTCCTTATGCTTAATTGATTATTATCATTGTGTTCTTCCATATACTACATTATATTGTTAGTTCATGCATTACCAATTCACCTTGAATTCAATTCTAACTCCATATTTAATCTCCCTCCTATCATCTTTCATCCACCATTCTATCATACTTTAAACATAATCAAATAGATCAATCATTTGTGTTAATTCCTTCATAATTGTTTTAATCAACCACCCTTGACCCAACATCCTTACTAATTACAAACACAAACACTAATTAATGAACTTCACCTAAACAAATTAGTAACGTTGACTATATTAACCTAACCACTTAGGTTAATAAAACTATCTTATATATATATATATATATAAACCACTTTTATTTATAGATAATAACTTTTAATTTAATATTTATAAAGCTTTAAAACCATTTCTACATAGTAAGATAACCTAATAATTCAATATGAGGAAGGAGATTTGAAGTTTACATATCTACTTTTGCTAACTTCTTAATTCTTTTCACAATTCTTTTCTTCAATAGACAATGAATTTTATGTTAAATATGTAAAAATATTTTAATCCTAATTCTATGTAACTTTTTTTTTTTTACAATGATTTACTTTCACTTTATATTCACATAAATACTTGAACATTGTATTAACTTACGATTAACTATAGATCAAGGTTAGAAACTTTGTCCAAGATACTATGTCTCAAGCTTTGTTTTACACAAACCCTCTTATGTATATTTGTAAAATACCCTTAGTTACCCCTTTAAAGTGAATCAAACCTCTTTATACAACTTTAAGACTTTATACACTAATTAATAATATAATTAATCAATATAATTTTGATTAAGTAACTATAATTTTTAATATTATTTTAAGTAATTAAATATAATGTCATTAAAACATTATATTAATTAATTAATATTATAATATTTATATTATTTAATCTTATATAAACATTGTATTAACATTTATATAAAAAAAAAATTATTCATTTCCCTTTTGTTTAGTTATAAAATTTAATATAAAATAAAAATATAAATTCCAATTCCATTTATAAAAATAATGACTTATACTTTTAACATATATTTACAACATAACTCTCCCATTTATTTTATTTTAACAACATATATAAAAATCTTAAATTTTTAAATTAATTAAAATAATAAATAAAATTAAATAATAATTACAAGTTAAATAATAAATAAGATTAAATAATAAGAAGGTTCTGGGTGTCTTAAGTGTCATTAGATTTCGACTGACGGATGAAGATTAATGGTTATCAGAATTTGGAGACCGAACCCAGGAGACGTATATTCAATGTGTTTATATGTTTTTTAGTCATGGTATCGAAGCCTGTAGACTCAGCTTTTCCTTTGTTACAATTACTCTCGAAATAAACTTTGAATTATATATATATTTTAAAACATTTAGATCTAGTTTCTTATAACTATTAAAATATATATTACTATTCAAAAAGACACAGCAGGTTGCACAAGACTTTCCAGGTCGATTCAATAAAGTTTTTGTGTTTTTGGTTTGGTGATTTCACATTGTCTTTTAGAAAATCCATAACAATGTGGGAAGGAGGGTACGTAGGAGGTAGCCTGTGGATTGGGATAAAGATAGTCTGTGGCTTGAATCCGTTTTTGGAAATGGAGAGCAGGATATAAAGAGTGAATTTAACCTCTTATGACATGTTAGTTTTTAAAGAGGATATGATATCAGTCATTTATTAGCTGCACTGCACTAGGGTGGACGACGTTTACAATGAGGTTATATTGTGTGGCTGAACAGAATGGTTTGGAAACTGGAGAGAATCCTTATACTCAGTCAATAGAATATGACAATACCCCTCACAATTCAGATACAGAGGAAGGGCCTCTCCGCATGTCTATAGGAGAAACAGAGGAGGCAAGACAATATTTACCTTCAAAGTTGGAGATGGCTACAGAGGCCGTTTCTTCTAGCAACAAGATGAAAGAAGATTAGGTTTTTTTTTTATTATTATTATTCCCTTGTTACAGACAACGTCCCACTGCTTCTCTCGATGATTCTCTGTCTATGTGCCCGCTAGCCTGTGCCCCTTTTCCTTCTAGTCTACCAGGGTCATTTATTCTCTGTTCATGAGACCCATTTATTCTCCGGATATTATTCTCTGTGGAAGTCTGCCTTTCCCATTACTGTCGGGGTCATTTTATCCATCAGACGTGTAGATTAACTTAGAAACCTAACCATAATCTATTGTGTCAATAGCTAGAAGAAGACCGATGGTGATTTTGTTCAACGAGGTGCAAGAGGTCATGAGTTTCACTTCTCTGGTATCAAGAAATGGATTTTTCTTCCTCTGGCACCCTCGAAAATCTTTCACGCACTTTGCTAGGGTGAGGAGAAGTTCTCTTGTTGGATTGTTGGCTAATAGACGATCTACTTGAGGTAGTTGTGTTCAATGGATAGTTTTAAGGATGAAAATTTATTTTTAAATGTAGAAACCTTGTTGAATATTACTAATCCTTCATATGTCAACTATACATGTTTTGCAATATTTATTTTTTAAATATTCAAATTTCTAAGTATTTTATATAGTTTTTATAAAATTTTGGTAATTTTTAAGGTAAAATAATTTTATTCTATAGAATTTGGACGAATCATTTTTAAAATAGCAAATCTAGTTTTTGGAAAAAACATGGAAAATTAGCCCATGAGAAATACAAAAAAGCAGCAAATGGAGAACAAGCATGTTGAATAAAAAATGGAAGGAGATACATACACTTCAACTTTTGCAGGGTCCCATAGATCGATCAGTGCAAGTAACTTAGGGAACAAGGAAACCAGAGAAAAATTCATCTTTAAAAGTGATGAAAGAGTAGAGAAGAGAAAAGAGTTCTATATGAAATTGGAAGAAAAGATGAATGCCAAGGAATCTGAGATGAATCAAATTCAAGCAAAGACACAGGAAGAAATGGACGTTGAAATAGAGCAATTGCGTAATAGCCTTAATTTCAAAGCCACGCCTATGCAAAGACCACTGGAGTACCGCCAAAAACTGAGCCTTAATTGTGTTCTATCAGGAAGGAGTACCACCAAAAACTCAGTTGAGAAAAAAAGAAAGTGAAGAGTACAAGAAAGCAACACTTGAAATTTTACTAATCTGCTTGTCGTTTTTGAATAAGTCATTCTCAATATAAAATCTGCTTTTTTTTTTTTTTCTTTCACATCAAAACTTTTCATTGCATTCGTTTCTTCTCAATAAGTTTCAAATCCCCCCCTGCTTGGAAAGGCTATGCAAATTATAATCCTTTGAGATGAATTTAGTCATTGACTCTAAATCCCTCTTGGTTTCATAGTCGTATCTTTATATTCTAATAAGTTTTTCCACAATTGTTGTAGATTCTAGCACCAAAGATTGGAAGGCAGAGTACTAGTTCCAGGGCAGATTCAGACAGTAACTCTACATGAACCCATAAGGTTTCTGGGCTAGTGATCAAGAACTGTAACAACCCAAATTGGATTGCAGATGAAGAGGTTGTAGACCTTGTAGACCATGTTGGCACAAAGACAAAATCCCAATGTTGTGGGCGGTGAAAGAACAAAGAAAAAATCCATGTTTTTTGGGTGGTGAAGCCCAAGTTTCAGTTTTGAAATGGGGCTCTGATACCATATGTAAAACCTACCTATTTCAGGATTCAAAATAAATAAATAATTTCAACAATCTCGTATTGAAATAACTGAAAAATTTATCATACTTGGAATAAACCAGTAATAAAAAGTAACAACATAATAAGAAGAATAATGAAAACAAGATTATAATACATACCTCCATCTTCAAGTTGGTTATCTAGTCCCTTTTCCTGGTTATCTAGTCTCTTTTTGTTTGATCATGTTCTTGTTCTTGCCTAGACTGAATATTAACCTCCTAGCCAACTAGGAACAACCTCTCTGGCTCCCTAGCTCCAAGAATCCTTGCGGTTTCCTGGCCCCCGAGCCCAAAATTCCCAGCAACACCAGTGCCATGTGAGTGCTTCCGAAAAACCATTTCTCCAATTTCCTCCTCCTTCCTCCCTTTTGAAATTCAAAAATCCTCAAATAGAAATAAGATCCTCTTCCAAGTCCTCCCCTTCTTTCTTATCCTCCTCTCTCAAATCCCTCTCATTAATTCCCAACAACCTTATCCCCCCATCAATTCCCAATAACCTTATCTCCCCATTAATTACTTCAACCAGCTTTTAATAATAAAATAATAAAAGACTTATTAATATATTTTAATAATTAATTAAATTTAAATTAAAAACTATGATAAAATCAATCAATTTGGGTTGTTACATGTGGTGTGATAGTAATGATCCGAGTGCACCACAAAAAGTTTCATACACAACAGTTTGGAAAAGTTTATGTGACTATGCGTCGAAATTCATTACATGCATCGATGCATGTATTGAACATACATGCACCACTTGTTTTCTATTTTTAAAGTAATTTTTTACTTTTGTTATTATTATTATTATTATTTTTTGTTTAAGTGGTGCATAGGATAAATGTGATGCAATGGGGCATATGTGTTGTAGTGTAGTGCCCTGGTACGATACTTGTTTCCAACGCACTGCATAACATAGTAGAAAATATTTTGTTTAGTGTGTTAGTTTTCACTGATGAACTAGGAATGGTTCTCATAATATCTATATGTGCACCGCCAATGGTGCGTGACTATTTTTGGGGAACACTGTTAATGCAATTAACTTATTTTTTGAAGGAAGCTATTTTTTTGTATGTATAGATAAATTTATCATTCACTATATTTGTTTTATGTTTTATGTATAAGGTAAGATGATGTATTTCATATGTTAATCATGTAGAGACATGAGCGAAGAGAGCAGCAACAACAACAAGTGTAGAGGGTGAATCTGTACAATGTTGTATGGGAATGGGAGGTGAGGGAGATGGAGAGGGATTTGTACCCTTACCATATTACTGCAGAGACTCATGTTCTCTTGAGGGATGTAGGAATTAGGGGAAATTTGGTTGAAAAATGGTCCTACCAACCCTAATACAAATTCCATGTCATTATGTATTAGCCAATCAAAATATTCTAAAATTTAAAAGAGGTGCATGTCTTAAACAATTTTTTATTATATAATTTGGAGATAGTCATAATTTTTTATTAATATATTTTGTATACTCTACACGTAATCTCTGCCCCAGCTGCCAAAAATTCAAAATTGTCTTGGTTATCGAGCATTGAATTAATGTTGTATCCCATTATCCAATAATTATAATAAATGAAGGAAATAGTGTATTGAATAAATATTAATGCATTCACATGCTTCATATTAACAACATTCTTTGGCACATTTTTGTGTTACCACTTTTCTTGGACACCTTCCCATTTTTAGAGAAGTTTATCTTTTCCAATTCGTAGACGAGGTCCCCCCGACCTTCTTTCTAATTTCTATATATTGAACCAAACCAATCATCCACTACTCCTCTCAGGTTTGGATGCTTTGGTCTTATGTTATTGAGTCAACTCTATCAATTGCAATGGCTCCGGATTTGGAATGACTCATATTCAAATTATTTTCACTTTAGAGGAGGTCATCTGGGACAGAAGTAAAATCCCTATATGCACTTGTTCATAGGTTTAGAGGTTGCAAAAAGATGCACTGAAGGAGCACAATTTACCAGCTAGAAATCCACACTCTATTGATGAGACGAGGAAGACTCATTGTCACTACCATACAGGTCGAGGGTTACTACAATCCTTGTAGATGTTGCTTGAGGATTTGGTGGGGTTGTTCCAGCTTTGAAAGGAGGTTCTGAGGTTCCTTTCTAGTCGTAGCAACCCTTGTGAGGAGGTTCGAACCTTGCAATTGCTTCCTGGAGAAGGGTCAAACCCTAGATGTGTCAACATAGTGTAGACCAAGGACAAAGGGGAGCTGACAAAAGGACATCGAGGGCATTCTGGAGGACTGGAGTTTTTCCAGGAGTCCTTTAAGCACATGTTCATTTGTTTATTGTATGTCCAACTAGAGGAGTGACATTTTTTTCAATGTATTTTGCAACATTGTAGGTGGGTGAGATAATGGTATTCATGGTAGGTCTGAGTGGGGATCCTTCTTTATGAATCTTAGGAAGACCATAAGTGTAAGGCATGGTGACTACACTAAGTGCTATCTTCTTTATCTAGTAATCATCAAGACATGAGGCATTAATTTCATTCTCGACTTCCTTCAAAATTGTTTTGCCAATATCATTTTCAATCTTTTGTATATACCACTATTTGTAAGATGTACTATCATGTTTTTGTGGTAGTCCCTTGTATGTAAAATGATTGTTTCATTTCCCTTATCCACTTTTAGGATTTTAATATCCCTATTGCATTTGATATTTTCTAATATTTCTTCATGACTAGTCTTATTTATTATAGGTTTGGCCTTCCTGAAAGCAACAACACACTCTTGTATTATTTCCCAAGAACTATTGAAGGGGAGAGTTCTAATTAAGTACTCTATGTAGCATATAATATTCTCATATGAAATATGTTTTGGTGCTGAAAATTTAGTCCCTTATACAATACTTTAAAGACATAGTCATCCAATGCATGCCTCAATAAGTTAACCACACTTCTTCCCTTTATACTACATCCCTACCCATCAACTTCATCATTTTATAGTTGCTCAGAAATCCATGTTCTATCCTACCAAATTTGTCTCTTCTCTAGCTCCACATATTTATTGATATCTTTCTCTGTAGATAATTTAAAATCCTTTTCCTCCTTGGCAATGTGGCTAGCTTCAAATATATTTCATATTTGAATACCCAACTTGCTAGAGAGATTTATATAAAGCATTAGTAGTTGTCTAGAAATATAGTCCAAACTATACCACATCCTCTTTATCTCATTTTTAACTAATTTCATTCTAGTGTTCTTGAATAATTCTAAATTTCTTTTATTATGAAAGTGGTGTTTTATCCATACAATTTTATGAATGATATTGTTTTCACGACATCACTTAAGAAAGGTTAGGTCCACCATTCTTCAAGTCCTTCTCAATTACATTTTTTCAAGCAAGTGAATCTCTACTAGTATTTCCCTTTCATGGAGGGAATTAATAATGTTGTTCGTTTTGTTCATAGGTAAATTACAAGATTTTTTGGAAAACCAACATCCCTATTATTTATTCCAACATTTCTAGCCTTTGATACTAGGCCCATCATCAGAGAGAAACCAACAAATAATACATTTGATTTGGTTGAAGATGAGATAGTGAACCATGTGATATAAATAAAAAAAATTACTTTTATTAACTAAGATAAAACCCTAGGGAATGACGATCTCAAAGACAAACCATAAGCAAAGTTTTAACCAATGAAGAGAGTTGAGGAATAAAATGAAAAAAATAAACAACATTGATGAAAGAAGAAAAAATTGAGGCTTTATTTTGCAGATGACAAGTTTCTAAGTGTTATGATAGTTTCCAACTGCCATCTCTATTTAAGGCGTTATTGAGTTTTTCAATTTCGACTGATTCTATTATTCAATGTTTGATTATGTTATCAACTTTGGAAACACCATTTGTTTCTTCATTGTGAATACAATGCATAATGTTTGATGACTTTTTTGTAAGAGTTGATCTTTGGACATGATTATGATTGATATATTCATAATTCTCCTTTAACGTAACATGAAATGAGAATCTAGTTTCTCCAATCTAGTTTTTCCAAAGCCCTAAAACCCTAGGGATATTACACATGTTTACTAGGGTGTCCATCCAAAAATGTGGAAATCCATCACTAGGTTTCATTGCAGTAATTGGTTTCAATCCCCGTGGATTAGGTGCACTAGTTTAGACAAACATATTTATTGAACTTATTTGAGTTTTTCCTATAACTATGCTAGTATTATAGGGCCTCATTTAATACTCCTCCAAGAGGTTAGGAGTTCGAACTCATAAATAGTTATCCCAAGATGAGTTTTGTATAGTAAATTCATTAAATTTATCGGGCTCCAATGCAATAGAAAGGAGCAAGCTATTCATGGAGCATTATTCCCTTCTAGGCAATTCTTTGTCATCATGTCATCTCTTCGTGTGTTATCTTTTTAAGACCTGCAGTTACATTTTCTCTCATCTTGGTCTCTTGAAATACTACATTCATGCATGCTTATTGGCCACTTGTACCATTAATGGAAATAGGGAATGGTCTAAGTAGTGGTAAGGAAGTATCTTGAGGCAAAGGATTTGGTGCAACTGGAAAAAATGAGGAACTATTTACCATGCATTATGAAATGTTCACTCCATTTGGCTTCCAAGTTGGTTCTACAGGATAATCCCATTAGGCCTAGCACAACAAAACTCCTTTAAATATTTGTTCCCCCTCAACACTAACTGCTATCATTTCTCTTGTTGCTAAGATAAATAACTAGATTTGGCCAAGGGATGTACCTACTATCACAAAATCATCATTGATGCCAAATAGAAGTATGAAAAAAATGATTTTTAGGAGAATCCCAAGGATTTTTTGATCCCGTTGATGTAAAAAAACACCTGATTCATCTATAAATATTATAGCCAGTGGTTTTATAACTTATTTCCAGCCAGTTTCAAGCCCTATCCTACCTTTTTAAATCCCCATTTCATCTATATTCTACCTATTGTTTTCTGATTCAAGCCCTATTGCTACTCCCTCTCTAATGAATTTATGAAATTATTGTTCCTTGTTGTTCTTTCTAGTTATAAGGATGTTAGGATTTTTTGGGTAGTGTTTGTTGATTACAGAGGTCTTGTAGCTCCTATTTTTGTCTTAGGTATTTCATCCTAACCTTTCTAAAATCCCCAAGAAACAAACCTAAAAGATAGGGGGATTCATGATCCTTGTTGTTGTGTTCACTGCTAAAAAAATGATGAATCTCTCTCTCATTACTTCCACTTGTTCATGAGGTATATGATGCTACTTCATTTATACGGAGATTTCATTTTCCTTCTATGATGGTTCTTAATGTGGAACAACCTTTGATGCTCAGGAATATTTATACATTAATGGATGTAAGGGGAAAGGAGTCTTGAGAAGTGTTTTGAATTTGTCACTTAAATTTTTTTTTTTGCAGGTGGCTTGATAAGAATAAAATATTTTTTCAAGATTTAATTTCAATGTTGAAATAAATGTAGCAAGAATGAATATCACGATACTACAGAGTAACAAACTATCCTTATTGTTCAATTATGTTGTTTACATTGTTCTTCAGTGTAGCATTGCTATACTCTTGTTTAATTCAGTTGATGATGATTTCATTTGATTCCCATACACCAATCCCATAAAAGACAATATAGAAATTCCATTTTAGTTAATTTGAAATGTTGTTGAATTGAATTTCTTGTTAACGTTTTCCTATGGATCCTTAGTATTTTTCTTGCAGTGAAATGGGCAATCGTAGATCTTCAAGAAAGATGGAAACTATTATAGTTGAGAATTCAAAGGATGAAATGGGTAAGTGTATCATTTTACGAGTGTCCATTGGATCTTGGGTTACTTTTCAACCATCAAAGAATCGAATTTGGGCAAAAAATAGAAGACTAGATGATTTAAAATGTCATTGGAAAGGTGTAGTAAGGGAATTTAAGCGGAGCCAACAGGGTGAAAAGGTGGAGAAGGTGTTTATAGCTCATGTGTATGATTGCGAGGAAATACTCAAATATTATGTTGCCAAACAAGAAAATTTTCCTCAAATTGGACTAAATTGTAAGGGCTCATCATTTTGTAAGCATTGAAGTCTTTTTTCTTTTTCTTTAATTTGGGATTTGAGTATTAAAATATGAATTCCCTAGCTTAGATAGTTACTTAATGTGGTTTATATTTTTTATGTGTATCTTTGTGCATTTCTTATTTTGAAGAATGGCAGCCTGTGGAGAGTATTACCATTATTTTACATGTTTTCCATTCACAAATAGGAGAGATACTCTATGAGGGAAATATTTCCATGTCATTGAGGGAAGAAGGGGTTTGGTTTTATAAGTATGATTACTTTCTTCCAAATAGTAAAAGGATTGGATGAATTGAAGAAGCCAAGTTATCTACACTTCATGAAATTGACTTACCAAATTCTAATCCAACGTTAATTGATTGCATACGTTCAACATTAGTTCTT
>JASDQU010882069.1:0-10989 GCA_032191745.1 Picea mariana
ACATGTGATGATCTAGACCATATATCGACATGAATGTCCACTGTCTGATCCATAAATCCATTGTTATGCATCAATGGAACACAGTTATTCGTCAATGGAACAATGTTATAAATCCACCAAAATAGCCAACTCACGTTTAGTGCACTTAGTATTGTCTGGGAGATGAAAGGACCAAATTTCTCCCGAAGTGCGTTTCAAAACTGGCGCAAAGCCTATAGCTATTGTGGTTAACCCATATTATGCTAGTTGATTCTTTCATAATGAATATTTAGTCATAACATCAAGAAACACAAAGCAAACAAGCTAGTACCATGTGCACGAAGAAAGCCACTGGAGCCACAACAAACTTAATGAGGACTGCAATATGAAGTGGGTCAGGCATAGTGAGAAATCAACTAATACCAGTCTAACTAGGAATGGAGAAGTTATTTATTAGGAATTTAAGGAGATTGACTAATGAGAACAGCAGGAAGCAATCCAAGTTGGGAGGAGGAAGCTATAGGCCTCAAGAAGAAAGTGTGTTACGTTGGCCTGATCAACATTAGCAAGAGGGAGTGGAATTTCCTCAATGCGCTCTACGATGACAAGGGTTTGAAATCCTTCCTTTGACTCATTTGCGATAGGAGAGGGAAACTCATCAACGAGTAGCATGTTGGGGAAGAACAAGTGAACCTTGTCGATAATAAATGTAACGAAGTGAAAGGGAGGGAGTATCGCCGATATGTGATGCATCGACAAAAGTCGGTGGAAGATGTGCATGTGATGAATATGATCACATGAACATCACCGGTGTGTCGATGTTGATCCTATGTACCTTGCCAGTGAGAAATACATGTGTCAATGAATTTTAGTGGAGGCATGTTAGCGCATCATCCAAGTTCCAAGGGAAGTGACTGATGTAATGGTGAAGAAATCTTTGGTGCGCCAATGTGTAGGTGGATAAGGGGAAGCACAAGCTGGTATGCTATGTATCAACATAGAAAGGGGAAACTCAGGGAAGTGTAGATCAGATAGGTTGAAGTGATCAGACGAGAATATCCAAACAAAAAGGTGGGGAGAGAGTGAGGAAAACTCAGGATTAGTCGTTTAGACGAGAGAGTGAGTGTGAGGGTGCTAGTAGGAATAATTGGAGGGGTCCCCAATTTCTTGGCTTGAAGAGACGATAAGACAATAAAATTGGGAGGTTATTATGCACATGAAACAAATGGCGATACACTAGGTGAAGCCATAATATATGCTAGTCTTTTCTAACCGATAAGCAGAAAATGAAAAATTTCATATAATTTATTTCAAGATAAAAAATTATGGAAATAATGCTCAACAATTACCTAAAGTATTTCAGCATTGCAGGCTCACTAGTGATGCTTGCATATCGACTAGTGGATCTTGTCTGTTGTAACTAGAGGACGTTTTATGATTATATTTATTTCCCTAAACTGTGTTGACGATCCAGGTTGGTATCTCTGTCGTGGGGATGATATAGGTTTGGGATAATAAATATTTTTCACCAGATGCTTATATAGATATCTCACAGGTGTTTCTCCACTACTTGTGAGATTCCATAGCCATGATCAAGTCACCACAACATCATAGACCTTTCTCTGCTTCCAGCGAGAATCCATAGTCATGGAGGATATATCCACATGTCCCCTAGTCTAGTCAAAATTTATGCTCCATTCCTTCCTGATTTATTTAGTGCATGCTTAACATTCAGTGGATGGGGAAAGTGGTGGAATTTTAGCCTGATAGTGGATGACTTCCAACTACTGAGATTTATTTGTGTATTTTATACAATTAACTATGCAAATATATCCCTTTTGGTTTTCAACCTTTAGAGTTTGACACTTCACCCTTCACACAAGCGTATACTTAGTGTGTTGATGGTTCCCCTGTTACATAGGATCTACTCATCAGCTAGTATGCAAGGATAATTATTGATTAACGACTATGTCTAGTTGTGATTTAACTGTTGTCACAACATTCCTAGATGGTTCTGATTCATTTTCAAACATAGACCCTTAATTATGCTCAGGAGCTAAGAAATACATGCAAGTTGATCCATGCCTTTTCCAATGCGAAAAAGCTTCTTGTAAAATACAAACTGAGGTAAGGGGTATATATATCATTATATACTGTAAATAGAAATTATGATATGAACATAAATTAATAAATGAATTGCTTCTAGTGGGAAGGATGGTGAAGAAGGAAAGAGAAGAGGGTATTCAGAATTAGGAAATGAATTGGGCCTAAAATCTGTTGCAGTGAAAAATGAAGGTTTGGATAGAGGATAACTGAAGGTATGCAGCCAATGAAGAAGAAAAAATGGAAATAGATTTTGGATATTAGTGTTCCAGTATCTTTACAGAAATTCATGCATTCCAACCAACCAAAATTTTGTAGCCTCTTGAAACGACTAATCCATATAAAATCTTATACATGTAATACTTCATTTAGATGAGTCTTAGTGCTAGCATTGGTTGAGAACAATACCCCTCATCATGATTTTATGAAGACCTCGAGTTCATTTGTGAAACCTTGTGATTTAGGGGAGAGGGGTTGGCCAATACTCTAATTTGTTTTTCACCAAGTTTGTTTTATTTGGCCTTGTAGGACTTTCATTTCCTCTCCACTTATTCCAGCTTTAGAAATGTCGTTACATAGTGATATGATTAGTTAACCATAGGTCTGATGTTTCATAATCATTTTAGACCCTTGGATACGTGTTCCTTCCTCAAATATTATCTTCTTTTGGAGTGGGTGTATTTTTTCATGATTAGAATCTGGAAAACCTCTATGAAAGATCCTCACCACAGTAATTTGAAAAAGAATGATCAAAATTTGTATGGATTTTTGTGATCACACCATGATTGTTACATGTTTGAGTTGTTGGGAAATAGAGTAGAGTTGATCTTGAGTATTGGTTTGTCTGATGGAAAATCTCCTTTTCCGAAGCACTTGACTGTATATGTAACAATTACTAATTCTTCCCTAAAGATGTGTGCTCAAAATACATTCGATTGATTGATATCCTAAATATTAGGTATCATTTTGTGATTGAATCGTTAGAGGAAAACTAAAACCTAATACTATGTTCCTCGAGGCATATGTCGGATGAGAAGTACGCTTACTTTCTCCGCATGAGCGAAAAAATATTTTAATATCGGGAAAATGATAAATGCACCATAAAACCCCAACCATTCCCTTTATCATTGAGTAATAATCACTTCGATGATTTTTTTAACTAGACACAATCCTGAGAAAGGATGCAAACAATATACATGCTTCCCTCAATCCAATATCAATATTTTCCACAATGTCAAGCATTCCCTAGCATATGTTCTTTCAGTATTTTGAAATAACCAACCATCCAACTATAAACATGAGAGTGAATGCTGTTGAAATTGGTGAATTTCGCGATTGAATTTCTGAGAGAATTCATGCACATGGTTTCCTCGCGATGATGGAGAAAAACTAATATTAAGTCAATATTTTAGTCAGATAAAAATGAAAATCATTAAATGAAGAACAATAAAGCATTTATGAAAAGAAACTTAAACTAAAGAACACCTTCATGAACTGCAAACTAGACTAATTGTGGCAAGTGATCTTTATTGAAGCAAACAAAACCAATCAAAATCTATGTTACATAACCCGAAAAGGAAGAAAACATATAAATTATGAAAGCATTAGGTAAGCTAAAATAACTATGATAATATTATTCCTAACCTAACCTAAACTAGTTTAAAGAAGGATAGGTGTAAGCATTGTGCCAGTGAAGCCAGTCAAGCAACTCCAAACCTGTGATCAAATGTACATTGAAGGTCAATTGTAGAGAATGATAAAGTGAAGGATGAAGGATTGGATGAATTAATTCAATTAAGTCTCCACCCAACATGCTAAATTTGGTAGCGTTATTGTTCATTTGAAATGTGGATCTGTAGGATTCCTCCAACCAAGATTCAATTATGTCATAAAATTTATAATGATCGATGTATGACTGTTTGGAGGAATTAGAAAGTGAGGGACGTACTAGATGAGACTCACAAATGAAATTTGCATGCAATGTGTCTTTTGAGGGAGTCTCAAAGTGGGTGGTATTACTCATCCCAGGCGTAGAAGTAAGACAAAGAGAACTTGACATAATCATCAATTGAAATTGGAGTGTCTCATTATTGATGTAAATCTCCCCGGGTTCAAATTTCACATACTCTTCATGATAAGAAGAGAGATGATAGTTGATTGTTTGAGGGAAACATTGAGCAAAAAATAACTCCAAATATTCTACTATGACATCAATGAAATCATTTGAAGAGTGATAGAGTATTGGGATACAATCCAAGGATGAGTTATGTATCTACTCCTTGGTAGTAACACATGGTTCTAGAGTAGATTGATATAACAAAATTTCTTGGATCAGTTCAATGTTTCTGATGCTTTGCATGGTGATGGGTTGTTCATTTGTTGTGACTTGTTCATGAGGATCCACAAACTTATTGTGCTCTAGATACCTCAAATTTTGTATGATCAATGTCTATGCATCAAGTTCAGAAATTTCAGATTGTATAAGGTCAATGAGTGATAGGTTGATGCTTACATTTAATTTTGGAGCCGAAGAGTAGTCACCAAAAACAAGGTTATTGAGATGAAGTTGTGATTCAACATGTTCCATAAATTTAAAATACGAAGGACTTTCAAAGTGATGTAACATGGATGAAGTGTCGTTAAATATGAGTGTTTGATCAATCAAAGTCGGACACCGTTTTCATTATGGTTTATTATTTAGTTCTTTATCGTTGAAAGAATAATGTGAAGGAAACACTGCATGATACACATGTTGGTGCTCGTACAAGTTATTATCATCATTTTTTTTTTTATAAAGTGTATGGAGATCTTCAAATTATGAATATGATGGGATTCCTTCAAATGGGGAATTCGTCACAGACCATCTTGTATTCATGATTTTTTTGAAAGGGGAATTGTAAATGTTTCACACTCCAAGGTTGAAGGGTTTAAGATTTCTGATAAAGTATCTCCTATAGCTAGGGCAAAGTGTTGGTTAGATATTTTGCATCCCCTATCTTTATGATCAAGTTTGAATATTGTAAATCAGATATGGTTTGATCGTTCAGATCACATTCTATAGAAATATAGATGATATATGAAAACCGATTGAATATTTCTTGTACTAAGGGTTCGTCACTCTTGGGAAATCTACAGTAAATCTGCATGACTCTTCGAAATAAATCATTTTCAGATTCATTCATGAGCCTACAAATTTCTTCCAGTTCACTAAAGAGTTCATCATAAACATAACCTTCATGAGAAGTGATAAAGACATCCATGAACTTTTTCAAGGAATAAATCGATTTTTCTGGTAATTTCCTAAACCAGTTTTTAATTCTCCCTTCGAATTTGGGGATTAATAATCGACATATTTAATTGTCTATAACAATCTTAAGATTTCATCGAGTGATTTCAAACATATTGAGATGCGTGAATGCAATGACATTCCCTTTACCATTGAATTTGGGGTTTGACAAGAGATTTTTTGTATTGATTGAAATGGCCCTAGTGGATCTCATAAGACTCAAAGGGTCATCATATATAGAGGTATGGAGAGGATCCATGGGTTGGTTAATGTGAAGTGAAATGACTCCAAATGGTCAGGATTGTCATGTGGCCCTCCTATCACCAATTCTATTAATGGGTTTAAATTCACCCAATTATAGTAAGGTTTTATTGTCGGTAAGAAGTCCCAATTATGGTTATGCAAACAAATGATGTAGATGAAGACCATGTAAATGCAAGTATATAATCTACTTCTAATCTACCCTATCCTAGCTAGGATCGAATTAACATAAGTGAATAAGTTGTGACATGAAATTGACTCTACCAATAGCTTCACCTAGATAGTTGAAAGAAATAAATAAAGTCAGATAACATATGCACATGAATATATAGCCAGAATAGTTTATGTCACTATATCACATACATTGGCATCTCATTCGCTCAGGACATGTAATATATGGAAGAGTAAAAAAACTACAAGAAAACATATATTGTGTCAGAATAGTCCATAAAAAAACATATTGCTCTTACATCCCATGTGAAAAGAAAACATTCTACTTGAAATAGTTCGCAGTAAAACTGCCACACATGCCAGTCCTTATGTTTGTCAAAACTTGGCCCTGAAGGCTTCTCTGTATTGTTGGAGTTACTTAACACACACCTAGGATTTCTTTTTCCTAATATTTTTCCTATATTTATTAGTCATTATTCAGTCTCCTATATTTTACAAATTATATTCCTCTATGGAAAATATTCTCTTCAGTTTTCACTTCAGTTTGATTAGTTGAGTGGATTCTAGATGCTATAATGGCATTATCACAATGTAACATTGGGATCATCACCAGCTAATGCACATTTCCCTTGGGATCATCACTAGACTAGCGCATTACTCTTGATTCCCTGATCTCCTCCTTACTTCAATATGTTTCAGTTAGTTAACTAAATATTGATAGACTAGTTAACTCGGCTAGGTGGAAGTTCACTCCCATAACTGCCCAAGAGACTAGACTAGGTGGAAATTTACTCCCGTAATTGTTGCTGTGTGTCCAGATCACTCTATACCACCACTATGGTGCATTGGATTCTTCTCTAGTGCACATTAGTTGAGTTATACAAAGTATTTCATGTGTAAATGATCAATTATTCATTTGGTTAATGAGAATTCTTCCATTCTTTCTCTCTTGCTTCTCTTTTCTTCTATTTTCTCTGCAACTGTGTATGTCAATTCCCATCTAGATATATTATGTGCAGGTTCAATGCATTTACATAGTATCAGATCTGATGGATTTCTAGGGAAAAGACACACCAAATTATTTTGCAGGTACCGAAGATTGAAGACAATGGAAAAATGGAATTCCCAAAATAATTCATTCTTACGCCTTACAATTACTTTGCATGGAAGGATAATATGATCATGCATCTTCGAAGAAAAGGATTGTACAGGTTAACCATGAACGTAGAGACAAAACCAACATCAGCCATAGAAAAATACAAGTATGTAAATCGAATGAATGAAGCATTCAGAACAATTTACAGTCTCATTTCTCCTGATCTCATTTTTCATATATCTTCATGTAAAACCCCCAATGAATCATGGACCACCATGGAAGGGATTTTTTGAAAATAGGATTATATGAGGGGACACATGCTCGAGGTGGAATTTCTCACATTGGATCCAAAATTCTTCAACAATCTCCAATATTTCTTTACCAAATATAAGGATTTATTGTCGCAACTCAAGGCTTGCGTTGTTAATAAATCTAAAGAGGAGAAACAAATGGTTCTCACCATTCTCTCCAATCTTGGTCCCAAATTCTCAATGTTTGTATCCACATTCCATTCAATCATATTCGCCTCTAGAGCCACTTGGAAGATGCCTTCTCTTGAGGGATTGATTCGAATCTCTGACACAAGAGCAGACCAAGATCATCAAGATGGGAAAAATCGAATTCCCAAAGGTGCATGCACTAACTGTGCAACATGGCAGTGGTCATCAATATCAAAAATATAAAGATAAAAACAAAAGGAAATCTCATGCAAATCCAAAGAAGGAAGGGTATTCAAAACCCTTCAACGATGTGTCTGGACTGAAAGGTGGAAAGGGAATAAAAGGAGAGAAATGCACATACTTCCATAAAGGTTTCCATCCAGAATTCGCATGTTTGTAGAGAAAGATAGATCTAATGACTGAATACTTCATCAAAAAAACCTTGGAGATCACATCCCCGAGGTCTCCAAGAAGAAGAAGGCAAAATATATGATTCCTAAGAAAGGAAATTCTAGCCATGCCTTGATTTCCATCAACTCCTCTCCTAATGCTTGGATCATAGATTCAGGGGCATCACACCACATGGATGCCAAAAAAGAATTCTATTATTCATTGGATGCATGCAAAGGTCCCCCCATTCTGATCGGGGATAACTCTCCAGTGGAGGTCACTGGCAAAGGAAAGATTGAACTCACGAATGAAAGCTTCGAAAATGTGTTGCACGTTCCCAAACTTTCCGTCAATATTCTCTCCGTGTATCAGATGAAAAATTATGGCACTAGAAAGAAAATCATATTCACACCTGATGCAGTGGATATCTATGACATGAAAACACATTACAGGGTTACTGTCGGTGAGGTAAATCATCAATCTAGGCTTTACACATTTTTTGAATTTATTGAACTGGATTTTTCTTTCTTGCTTACCTATGTTGATGAAAGTAGTAGGATATAGCACGAAAGGTTTGGGCATTTAAATTTCATATATATGCAACAGATTACCAAGAAGGGATTGGTTGATGGTCTACAAAACATCCATTTCTCCAAAGGAATTTGTGAGGGATGTGTTATTGGAAAACACCTTTAAGAGAAATTCGACAAAGGAAAGACACAAAGGGCTTCCTCTCCTTTAGATCTGATTCATAGTGACCTCATGGGCCCTCTTCCGCATCCATCAATCAGAAAATCAAGGTATGTGCTCATTTTTTTTTATGATTTGTCACGCTTCACATGAATTTTCTTTCTCAAGCAAAAATCAGAGGTCTTTCAATACCTCAAAGATTTCAAAGCTGTTACGAGGTAAAAACTCTCTATGGCCAAGGGTAAACCACAACAGACAGGTATGACTATAGAAATCAACTCAATTCCATTGTATGATATATAAACTAATGTGCAAGATAAGAAAGAGGCCTACCTCAATCCAACGTTCAATGATGTTCCACCGTTGAGCACTTTGACCCAAAGATTTATACCTACAAGAAGTTTTCAACAANTTATATATCATACAGGGGTTAGCACATTAGATAAAATAATCCATTAATAAACATTACAAACATGCCCATGGATAATAATCATATATTTGCACGATACCAATAGGACGGGAAAGGAGCATTTCTATTAATAATTGATCAACAGAAGTGACAACATTACAGACTTCTGTGTCAGCACAGTTCCAAACCAAGGAACCAAGTTCCTTCCAACTGGGCCTCCACCACTTCAATTCTCCACCAAAGGCAAGATCATAAGAGAGAGACAATGAGGTTCTCTCAAAAATAGGGAAATAGCTTGGGATGTAGACTCAATATGAAGTAATTTCTCTAGAGTAACTTTTATCTCAAAGTTGAATGCTTTCTCCTCTTTTCCATAGCTCGTAATTGTGTTTTTATAGTCTTCAAAATGCAACTGAAGGGCCGAGTTGAAACGTTTCCAGTATGTGGAAGGCCAAGGATCAGAGATCTCCTGTCGTGACATGGAAACCCAACTCCATTTTTGTATTTTATGGCACAAATCTCGATGTACGTGGGATTTAGTGGAGAAGCCTGTGTATACACATGATGTATAGTATATAGGGCGCGTATATATGGAAAAATGTGTATTTTTGGGTCTAGATTCATCAAAAAGGGATGACAAGTCTGCATAGGGAAATGGAAAAAGTCCCTCTGTGCAAGATAGCAATGGTGGGGAAAATATTTCTATAACATATGCCCCCTAATGTGTGACATCAGAGGAGTATCTGAGATGGCCGAAATACATTATAAATAACCCATTAGTGGAGTGGTAGAGAACTAGCTGGAGAAACTCGGTTGCTCATTACATTTTGTACTGACTTTGCATACACGGCTGCCAAGAATACAATGTAGATCCATGTGGAAAATATACCAAATAAGTGTCTATGGCCATGAATAGGAAAATACAAATGCGGTTACATGCCAAAAGCTGTCATAGTCACAAACAAGTGCCAGTGAAACCAGTCTCAAAATCAATATGAAGATATATGTATACCATGGAGTACAATCGGATCTCCCATGATCACTGAAGTCAAATAGGTGTTGGTTCAATGAAAGGGAAGCAACAACTCAGGAAAGTTGCGGCCACATAATGATGTCTTCAAGTCTTCTACACTATCTGCCAAGGGTGCAAGTCTACATCATCTGAATAAAGGAGTTGAGGTCAAAGATAATGAGACATCGTTTGATTACTGGTCATTGAGGTATACCGTTAACAAACGCAAGACAACCTACCAATAATGAAAGTGGGTATCAAGGCACCGAGTACATTCCTACAACTGTGAATAAAGTAATCGGTTTCGAACACTTGAGAAATCTATTGATCATAATACATTGATGTATTCCCATCTTTCAATGGCAATAGAGCCTGTCGCTAATGACTACAAACCTCAAGGTACTGATAAAACTCTAGGTCCCATATCTAGAACAAATGAGTTGAAGTCGATGGAAAGAGACCCGCTGAAAGGAGAGCATTAAGGCATATCTTATGAGTCATCACAAGGAACAAAGCAGGAGCTTCATGATTTGGTGGATATCAGACGAAGAACATGTTCACAAACCAACGACCCTATGCGTCTTTCGCGTGTACCAAATGCAAGCAGTATATGAAAAAGACCCTCTGAATTGCAGCCAATGATGAAAATTCTTGACAAAGGTGAGGAAACCACCAATAAGATCAGCATCCTAAGGCCATGCTAAACCCAAAATTATGATGACACAAGGACTCAATAATTTGGTGCTTTGTTCAAAGGAAACACAACTGCTTCCAATTATAATATAGTACTCCCTTCCTGCTTGAATTTTTTTGTTTTTCCATAACAAATGAATGCTATGATACAGAGGAGAAAACGAGTGTTGCAAGTAAGAAAAACTAGTTCCAGCAGTGGAACGTACCTATGCTCAATGCAAGGAAATGCATGCAGGAGATGGACACTCTGGGTGATGTTCCCTCTAGGGTATACAGTGTTAAATTGCGAAGGATATAAACAAGGCTCTCCCTAGTTGAGGATGCAAAAACTACTTAGGCAACGGTTTATAACGCAAAGCGAGAACCGACTAAAGGCTCGATACTGCAAGAGAGGGGATGAGATGCAATCACAACTTAACGCCAAAAAATATCCCTTTTTATGTCTTTTAGTCTACTTGG
>JASDQU010882069.1:14852-30047 GCA_032191745.1 Picea mariana
TTAGATAACATAATCCATTAATAAACATTACAAACATGCCCATGGATAATAATCATATATTTGCATGATACCAATAGGATGGGAAATGAGTATTTCTATTAATAATTGATCAGCAGAAGTGACAACATTATAGACTTCTGTGTCGGCATGGTTCTAAACCAAGGAACCAAGTTCCTTCCAACTGGGCCTCCACCAAAGGCAAGCTCACAAGAGAAAGACAATGAGGTTATCTCAACAATAGGGAAAGATCTTGGGGGATGAACACTATGTTCAGACTTGAGGGACAAAGGGATGCAGACTCAATATGAAGTGATTTCTCCAGAGTAACTTTTCTCTCAAAGTTGAATGCTTTCTCCTCTTTTCCATAGCTCAGAATTGTTCTTTTATAGTCTTCAAAATGCAATTGAAGGGCCAAGTCAGAACATTTCTAGTATGTGGAAGGCCAAGGATTAGAAATATCCCGTCATGACATGGAAACCCAACTCCATTTTTGTATTTTATGGCACAAATCCCGATGTACATGGGATGTAGTAGAGCATCTTGCTTATACACATGCAGTATAGAAGATAGGGCGCATATATGTGGAAAAATGTGTATTTTTTTCTCTGGATTCATCAAAAAGGGATGACAAGTCTGCATAGGGAAATGAAAAAAGGCCCTCTGTGCAAGATAGCAATGGTGGGGCAAATCTTGCTATAACAAAAGCCCTTATTGAGACACAATCAGGAAAGAAAATCAAATCCTCCTAACTGATAACGGGGGAGAGTATGTCAACCATGAGATCCAAAATCTTTGTCATGAGGTAGGGATTCAGTTGCATCACATAGTTCCTTATACTCCACAACAAAACAGAGTTATTGAGAGGAAAAACATATCTCTAAAAGAGATGGCCTCTTGCATGCTACATGCAAAGTCACTTCCACAGAGATTATGGGTCAAAGCACTTAATTGTGAAACCTACATCCAAAAAATATCTCCCCTTAGATATGTCAAGGATAAGACCCCTACGAGGCTTGGAGTGGCCTCAAATCAGAGGTGACCCACTTTTGTATCTTCAGTTCATGTGCATGGTCCCGGATTCCCTCTGAAAAGAGGAAGGCACTTGATCCACAAAGCACAAAGTGTATCTTTGTTGGTTACCACGATGGTGTGAAGGAATACATACTCATTTATATTTCCTCAGACTGGTTCATCATTGAGTGAAGTTTCCAACTCGAGGAAAGTGTCTCGCATGTACCTCAGCAACCGCATGTAGACACCTTTGTTCTCCCACCTGTCAAAGATGATGAGCATGCACATGTCGACTCTTCTTCAGATGAAATTTCTGATTCATAGGATTCATATTATCCAGATACAAAGTCAGTACAGTTAGATGCAGAGTCAGTGAATGCAGATGCAAATGTAGAGCCAGACTCAAGGCCCAAGTGCACCCAGACTACTCTTCAGGATGCAAGGGATCTTGTTGGGGATCTAGCTGATACTAGGAGGACTCAATCTGATTTCAATTAGCCTCCTCTTGCACTCACTGCCACTGAACCACTGCCACCTAGGAATCTTTTCCTGGTTCATTCTTCATATCCACAGTCTTACAGTGAGGCTGTTGGAATTCCCTTTTGGTAATCCACCATGCATGAGGATTATAACTCCCTCCTCGAGAACCAGACTTGGGATCTGGTTCCCCTTCCTTCTGGAAGGAAACTTGTGAGGTGCGGATGGGTCTACAGGACCAAGAGCGCAACAAATGGACATATTAGTAGATACAAAGCTAGGCTTTATGCTAAAGGATTTCAGCAGGTGCATGGCATTGACTATGATGAGACCTTCACTCTAGTAGTGAAGATGGATTCCATACGTTTGACACTTTCCATTGCGGAATCCAAGGGATAGGAAGTCCATCAGATGGACGTGAATAATGCATTTATTCAAGATGATCTCTCTGAGGAGATCTATATGGAGCAGCCCCAAGGATTTATGTAGGATTCATCTTTGGTCTATCGATTGAAGAAGTCTCTTTATGGCCTCAAGCAGGCTCCAAGGGCATGGTATGCCAAGATGGACTCCTACCTAATGTCACAGAACTTTTTACCTTGTAAATCAAACCCGAATGTTTACATGCTCAGGACGACTGATTCACTTCTACTCTTAGTTCTTTATGTTGATGATTCGTAGATCACGGGTTGCTCGACTTCAATGACTAATATAGTCAAGAGGATTCTACATCGCAGGTTCTTGATGACGGACATGGGTCTGCTACACTTGTTTCTTGGACACGAGATTAGTCAGGATGCATCATGCATCAATCTTTCTCAGGCCAAGTATGCACGAGATCTCCTTGAGAGATTTCACATGATAGATTGCAAGTATTCCTCGACTCCTTTCCTACAGGCACCTGACACCATATAACATAAAATAGATGAAAATCACTCCAAAATAAACTATTAGAACTAATGGTATGAATGCAAATAACTGATAAATTAAGTAACTTAAATATCAAGTAAGCTTCCCCACATTCAGTTCCTCGTTCATGTGCTCATGATTGAGGTGTTTTTCTCTCCTGGGATGCCAACAAGGTACCAAAACTTCATCTTAAAAAATTAAGGAAATATGTTTGTAATTTCTTAAAACTCATACCCAAAAGGTTTTATAACTCAGAAATACCTTTCCAACGGTATAAAGAGTGCATGAAATGGAGACCCGAGTCAAACATTATGGTCGATTTACGAAATATGTGTTTTTAGGTTTCAGAGGAGTTAACATGAACTCCTTTGATTTGCATTGGAGGAGTTGATGGAAACTCCTCCCATTTGCATCAGAGAATTTAACGGAAACTCCTATGATTTGCATCAGAGGGTTTAATGGGAACTCCTTCGATGTGCATCGGAGGAGTTTGAATGAACTCTTTCAATTAGCGTAAGAGGCCAAGTCATGAACCTCATCGAGTGAAATCCAGAGCCTAAGTTATGAACTTCACCGAATGATCATGTTGGTGCACACTCATTTAAGCTCTCTAGTCAAGTGGTCGTTGCAGATTCCAAGTCTAGACTATGTCTCTATATCATCATGTTGCATGCATTGCAGACTCACTGAGCTTGCATTGTCGTACATTGAACTTGGTTTGATGTGATAATACTTGGTTTGAAAGTGGTTTTAAATAAGTTCATGAGAGGGGGAGGTGGGAATTCAAAATAATTAAAAAAAATTAAAATGGGGGTGGCTCCCCCACCACTCTACCTCACCTCTCAAACTTAGGCATGATTATCAAAATGATTAAAAAATGTATGATGCCTCTCTTCCTTTCACGTTTACATGACACGTGATAAGGTTACTTCACTTAATTCTTGATGAGTACAAAGGGGAAAGGGGGTGGGATGCCACGCCCCTTCTCTCTCCACTCCATAGCGTGAGGGTTTACACATGGAGGGGGGTGTGGGTCACACCCCTTCCATCTTCATGCTTTTTTCTTTAACCAAGTTCAACGCAACTCAGCACTTAATATTTAACGTGACTTGAAATAGTTTGAAACCTACTTTCATCGATGGAATTTGTGAGAACTACTTCGGTTCCATCACTGAAGTTAATATTAAGTGCCTCGACCTCATCGCTAAACTTAATGCTAAATGCTTCGATATTTGCATTGGAGTGCATGTGTTTAAAAAAGAAAGAGGAAACCTGCAAGGGGCACGTGGGCCATGGGCCCTCCCCTACATGTCACATATCCTTACATAATGTATTCCTATGATAAACAAACATACATTGTTCATTTCATTACATTCTTGAAGAACCTTTTTCTTTTATTTAAAACTCTTATTTTAATTATTTTGTCTTTTATTTAAAATACTTATTTAATTCTTGTGTATTTTTATTATAATTTAAATTTAAATAATTTAAGTTTAACCTAATTAAAAATTATTTAGATTTAAAAATGTAAGTTGCATAACTCAAACCTTTCAATAATACTTCTAATATGTCCCTCTCAATGCTCCAATCACACCTATCTTTCTATTGGAAGTGCTGGGAAACCACAGTTGGTAATACTATTTCAAGATCTGACCATGTGGGAATGAGGCCATCTGAGAGGACATCTACAGACTGTACATCCAGGTTACTTGGACCTAACCTCCGAAGACCCTGGGCCTGAAGATGCAGATCCTCTGGTTACATAGTCTATTCCAGTACCAAATACATACAATTCCCTTGTTCATCTTGAATAATAGCAGTTTTGAGTGGAGGCATCACTAGAAAGATGCAGACCCTTGTTGATGTCGTTGAAGGATTTTAAAGACCAATAACTTGATCATGCAATGTCATATTGGAGTGCCTTCTTTTGCGTTGTGGAGAACATGGAGAGGCTCTTTCGGAAAAACATGTATCCCAATCATTTAAACGTTTTATAGAAGTCGAGACTACCAAGGCTTACTAGGCTACAAATCCTTAGTGATCGTTTTGTAACTTCCAACTCTCATAATTTGATTCTATAAGTTGTGTTGGATTTGTAATTTCCAAAATCAGACAATTAACCTATTTTGGGGATGAAAATTTCACTTTCATGGATGCCGAAAAATTGCAGCCAAAGGTGTATTTTAATGAAAGTTCGGGTCTTGCGTTCGTTGATGCTTCAACCAAATTTATTTTCGTCAGCTGGTTGGTCATTTGTGATGTACACTCTCCTCATTTATGTGCATAGTATTGTCTAAGAGTTGAAAGGACCAAATTTATCCTAAAGTGCATTTCAAAACCAATGAAATACAAATAGTTGTTGTGATTAACCCATCTGATGCTAGGAGATTCTTTCATAATGAAGATTTAGTCATAACATCAAGAAACACAAAGAAAACAAGCTAGTACCATGTGTGGAAAGAAAGTCACTCGAGCAACAACAAACTTAATGACGACTACAATATGAAGTGGGTCAGGCACAATAAGAAATCAATGGCCAGTAGTCTAATTAGGAATGGAGAAGTTGTTTACTAGGAATGTAAGAATATTGACTGATGAGCGCAGCAAGAAGGGATTTGAGCTAGGAGGGGAAAGAGATAGGCCTCAAGATGAAAGTGGGCTTCCATGGCTTGATCACCATTAGCGAGAGGGAGAGGACCGTCCTCGATGTTCTCGACGACGACGATGGGTTAACTTACTTCTGTTGATGCATTTGCGATAGGAGAGGGAAATTCTTCAATAGGTAAAGTGTAAGGGAAGAAGAGATGAACATCATCGATAAGCAATGTAACGAAGCAAAAGGGAGGGAGCAATGCCGATATGTTATGTGTCAAAAGAATTCAGAGGAAGGAGTGGAAGCGATGAATATGATCACGTGAAATGGGGAAATCAGGGAAGTGTGGATGATATAGGTTGAAGTGATCGAAAGAGAAGATGCAAATGACAAGGTGGGGAGAGAGTGAGGAAAACTTGGGATTAGTTGTTTACACGAGAGATTGAGTATGAGGGTGCTAGTAGGAAGAATTGGAAGGGGTCCCAATTTCTTGTTTTGAAGAGACGATAAGACAAGAAAATTGGGAGGTTGTTGTGCATGTGCAACAAGAGGTTACAATGGTGTCCAACAATGTGAGCTTAAAAACCTCTTGTTTTCTCTGCGTGTATTCTTCCTTGGTCGTGGATTTATGCGTTGAACTACAGATCACTATAACTTAATGACATTGGGATACGTCTCTACCCTAAAAACAATTAACCCACAATTCTTGCCGAGGAAAGAGCTCTGATACCACTTGTAAGGTAACACATATAATGTATTATGAAGAAAGTGAAATATTTAGCAATTATCCATGGAATAAAATATTGAGAGAACAATACGATAAATAATACCAAAAATAATACCTTTATTCAAGAAAACAATGTTCACTTGCCTCTTTGAGCAGATAACCTCCACTCGAGCAGATCTCTATTACAATAATTTCTCAAGAAAAAATTATCATGCCCAATAGTCTTATTTATACTAATTCTATATTCTAAAGAATATTCTAGAGGAAGATCCTTCTAGAAATAGACGCTTCTATTAGATCTTCTTACATTGACTTGTTACATTTATTCAGTAAAACTTATTAACTAATGTCAACCTTTATTACATAGAAAATATATATCATGTTAACTAATAACCAACTAAAAATTAAAATTAAAATCTAACACAATAAATTAGATTAGACCCCTCATGAATGATTTTGATTTAGGTTAAATTATGTATAAAAACAAATTCAATGTAAGTGTACAAATTACTATTCACCTTTCTACACATAAAAGTGTTAAATTGAAATCTTTAAAATTAAGGTGCATTAAGAAAGTATTTACACATGAAGGTATTCAGATAAGAAAGTAAGAGTCCCTAGCATCAAATATTAATTAATGCTATTTATTTATTGTATTTCTATTTTATAATTAAGATATTTTATATAATATGAAAAATTAATTTTTTATTCTTGAAAAAACTAAATTAGAAAAGTATTTACACATGAAGGTATTCAGATAAGATAAAAAAGACAAAGTCTTTAGCATCAAATATTAATTAATGTTATTTATTATATTTCTATTTTATAATTAAGATATTTATTATATTTCTATTTTATAATTAAGATATTTCTATATAATATGAAAAAATGATTTGTTATTCTTAAAAAAAAAAATTATAATTAGAGATAATACTTAGTTTGTTGTATTAAAGTTACATACTACTTAAAAAAGAGATGCCCACATTTTCTTCTAAAGAGTGTCTACTTTATGAACCATAGTGATTTGAGGCACTAAGCTTTTATTAAATAATGATAATAACTTAACTTATATTTATAAATATTAACTAATAACGATCGTGCTAACTTCAACATGATTAATTTAAAAATTTTTAAAATACAAATATAAAAATTAAATTTCTTTATACATTAAATGTAAATTAATTAAATAATGATAATAACTTAACTTATATTTATAAATATTAACTAATAAGGATCGTGCTAACTTCAACATGATCAATTTTAAGATTTTTAAAATACAAATATAAAAATTAAAATTCTTTATACATTAAATATAAATTAATTAAATAATGATAATAACTTAACTTATATTTATAAATATTAACTAATAACGATCGTGGTAACTTCAACATGATCAATTTTAAGATTTTTAAAATACAAATATAAAAATTAAAATTCTTTATACATTAAATATAAATTAATGATCTCTATCATATTTACTTTTTAATTAAAATAAATCAACCATAAGCTAACCTCGTTTGATACCTATGATATACCAAATCATTAACTAACAATTGAATATGTCGCTAATGTCTAGCATGCCATATTTCTAATATAACAAAACTAAAAGATTGCCTCTCCACCACATGTTCTTTGTGCTTTTATAGTGAATAATTATATAAATATAAATTAATGATCTCTATCATATTTGATTTTTTAACTAAAGTAAATCAACCATCGGCTAAGCTCACCTTGTTTGATACGCAGATATACCAAATCATGAAGTAACCTTTGCATCTAACTCTTAACCCTTGCATCTATCGCTAATGTTTAGTTCTAAATTTTTTTATGAAATAACCTTTGTATCTAACTCTTAATTAACTCTTAACCCTTGCATATGTTGCTAATATTTAATTCTAAAAATTTTTATGAAACAATTTTTGTTTGGCTAGGGAGATATGTCTCAAATTTTATAAGAAATTATTAGATTTCATATTTAAGTGATTATTTTTGTATAATCAAAATTTTTGAGGGATTTTTCAACATGATGAATCTATTTTTACATTTAACAAGTGTTTCATGGCAGTGTAGTCCCTGTCTGGTTGGAATGAGAATAAATACATTTCTATGGCAAGACCGAGGGAGAAATAGAAGCCTGAAGCAACAGACAAGTGGGAAGCAACTTGGAGTACATGTGGTATCCATGCAAAAAATGACTTGTGCCAGCGTGTCACACGTCAGCCATAAGACATCGGGCTGGTAGATGACCTGGGGAGAATGTCATTTCATAAGTAAGGCTAGAGCCCCAAAGAACCGGAGTCCCATATTCCCGAATTAGTTAATCATAATATTATATTAATATGGGGTTAATATGCATATATTTTTGCAGATTAATCTATTAGCACTGAAACGGAAACCTAACGAGGATGTCAATCCTACTGCATTTTTTATAGATGTGATACTCCAATTTAAGTTATTTCCTGGGGCGTGTATAGTTCAAATATGAGATTTAGAAAATTTTTGTCGTAATGACTGGAAGCAATAAAAGATTGTAGTAGTTGTTTTTTTTACTTTATTATTATTAATTTTTTTTGAAATAAAGGTTCCTGGAAAAAAGGACCAGGAATCACACACATTAAACATTCAAATTTAATGAACACAATTTTTTGACATCCAACATAGTTTAAGTTATTTCCTAGGGCATGTATAGTTCAAATATGAGACTTAGAAATATGTATAGTAGTTTTTTTTTTTTTTTTTTCTTTGAAATAAAGGTTCCTAGAAAAAAGGACTAGGAATCACACACATTAAACATTCAAATTTAATAAAAACAATTTTCTGACATCCAACATAATTGAAGAAAAAAATTTCTGAGCACATAAAAGTAAAAGAAGATGACCGATATGCATAAAGATAACTCATTTAGCATTTCGAAAACAGGCCCACAAGGCACCGTCAAGATTGCTCCCGAAGTAGTTTTCTTTGAAATTTATCAAAAATTAATAATGTCTGTTACATATTTAAGAAATCTGCTACATATTGGGGCTCCCACGAACCATAAAAGAAATAAGTACAAGAAATAAGACTGTAGAAAGAAGAAGTAGGCGACGGTAGAGAGGAAGACTTGAAAAGAAAAAATTGGAAGTTATTAGTCTTTGGTTAGATATTTCTATTTAAAGTGGTGGAATAACGGGATTGATAAAGAAAGCAAGATGTGATCAGTATAGACTTACTATGATGGTATCTATTTCTCCATTTTCTATTTTCTTGTTGATGCCTTTTTATTGCTCTTGTCGACGACCACTCGAATCGTGCCAACCGGTTGTTTCCCTCCATCAGTGAGCTTGTCAATTCTCATTTGGAGCCATTCTTCAATGTAGCTTCTCATGGGGGCCACGTTGATTTCATCCTAGATTTTTATGTTGAAAAGACTGTTTCCTAATTTCCTTAGATCGATAGAAATACTATGCAAAGGCTGTTCAATTTCTTCATTGTGTGCTGAGTAGTCCACTAGCCAGTTGTCCACTTCATCTTGACCATATTGAAGGATGTTGTAAATCTTTTCTAAAGGCAACCCCTTTAAAATATCAACTTGTTCATCAAAGGCTTGCTTGGTTAAGGAAAAGGAGTTGAGGATTAAGTTTGGGTCTTGAAACTCATTGGTACTTCCTATAAGTCTATTTCTGTCAGGTTTCTGAATAATTCTTCTTTCTCTGATATGGCTTGTTCACATGATTTGACAATGAGATGTAGGTTCTTAACTTTCTCTTTCCAACATGCTTTGAATTTTTTGATCCGGTTTGGGGAGGGGAGATCTTCTTGTATTCTTCTTAGATCTGAGATGTTGATGACATGGTTGCCAAAAGGGATCACTGTCTCTAGATAGAAACATTCTTGATTTTTTAAATTCACTTGCAAATTTTCATGCAAAGCATGTGCCCTCATTCGAAAGGAAGCTATATTTTGTGAAGTTTCCCAGACTTCAGAAATTAGCTCCATTCTTTTCTTCATATTCTTCTCCACAGAGCCACTACAGGATGTGAGGAGGCTAGAGGATCATTTTAACTTGGCTGCAGGGATGGAAGGCATGGTTTTGGCTAAAGGACTGCCAAACAATGGGGTAGGAGTCAAAGCCTCCTCCAATTCCTTGATTCGGTCATTCAGTCTGGCATTCTTCGCTTCAATTCCTCCAATGGAATCATCAAGAGCATCCGTGGTTGCTTGGTGAAGTTGGGATATTTGGGGCAGCTGCATGTTCCTAAGGTTAATCTTTGAATGAGATTTCCCTTTCTTATTTCTTACATCTCTCTTTTCAATAATTAAATTTTTAGATTGGCTGTCAAAAACAACGCTCTAGAATACGAAGGATTCATCTTCGTAAAAAATGTCAGTCTCAGCTACTTCCATTGTTGAACTATGGTGCATCGCGTCCGCGGGCTAATCAAATTTGGAGAACACGTCATCCACAACTGTCTCAAGTTGGATGTTCTCACTTTCAGTTTTAGGCTCGTCTGCTTGTTCTACAACATTTTTTCTCTTCTTCGTCACGGGAGGCTTGTGAGAACTATCAACTTTTTTGCGAGGAGGGTCCGTATCTCCTTTGTTTGAAGAATTATGGGCTGTTTTCTTACTGGGGTGGGTTGTTGGAGCAATGTTTCGTGATTTCGTGCTATTGCGAGTGATAGGCGGGGATTGGACACTCTTCTCATCAGAGCCTTTTCCCCATTGCTTGTACAATTAAGTTGTGCTTTCCAATGTCTCTACGTCACCATCGTCAGGAGAAGGAGTTTTGTCGTCATTGTCTCTGTCTTTGTTCAGGTGTGTATGGATAAAAGAGCTACTAAAGCCAATTGCTAGTAAAGGTTCTAGAAAAATCGCAATAAGGTCGAACCCTCTTAGCCTTTCAGCATATCTTAGGTTCAAGTTGTTGAAATGTCCTGCGAATTTGTCAATCTTGTTGACGTTTCTGAAAACGAGGTCCCTGAATTTTCAAGGTAGAGGAATGAACTGCTTTTTTTTCTTGCCATTGAAAAAATGCAACAAGTAGTTGTATTGCCTTGTTATTTCTGTAACAAACATCTTGTTCGTGTTGTGACATGGAAGGAAAGAAAGATTTTTCTTGGAGCCAAAAATCATTATTACACTGTAATTTTCCATTTGTTCAAGTGTCCCCTTCATGTCCAAAAACTTTGTTTTCTAGTGAGACATCCGGAGAGCATCCTTTCCTAACCATAAATCTTTGAAAACCGAGACAAAGTCATTAAAAACCTTATAAAAGGAATGGCAGGACTTGTGCCTCCACAAGGCCTGGTACCAGAACGTTACTGGGTTGAATTCATAGTTCATCTTCTAGGACAAAGACAATTTTGGAAAGGGACAGCAATGTGCTATCGCGAAAACCAAGTAGGATGACATATAGAATTTATTCTCTTCTCTGAATCGTGACAAGTGGGAACAAATTTCAATGGAAATTAGCTTCCCCCAATAAACAATGGAATGTTCCTTGACTGTGAAATAGAAAATATAAAGAACCATTCGGGAAATGCTTATCATTGATTCCTGTCTTGTTATTCTTATAAACAACAAGTCAATTTCCAGGAATAGATTTCTAAAGGAATTGACCTGCAACTTTTTGATATCTTCAGGAACTACTATCGGGTCTTCCAGGAACTCTGGTAAGTGGTCCAATCCGTTATCATGTTTTTCTAGAAACTGCTTGTAGTCTTTTCCTCTGAAGGTCAATGTTGGCTCCGACAATCTTAACATCTTGCGGAAGACCTGACGTGACAAAGAAATAGTAGAATGGTCGCACAGTGGAATAATTATTTGGCTTGAAATATATTTTTCGGCGCACCATGAGACCACCTCCTTACACTCAAAAACTTCGGGGACACAACCTGCACAAGTGATTCCAGAGGTCCAAATCACTTTGTTCTAGGCAGAACGGGATGAATAGTAAGAGTATGCCTTGGTCCACTGGAAGTTCTAGTCCTCATGCCCGAAGATATTCACTGTATCTCCACAAAACTTTTGTCGAGTTACTGCCATAAGTTTACGAGAACATTCATTTTCTACACACGATGTTTGAAATGAAGAGTTGGAAGGGATAATATAACCCTCCACAAATCTTGGTCCAATGTGTGTGAATGGAATATCTCCTCGAGCCCTTTGCTCATTAATAAAAATCTCGATAGTTGTTGCATGATGAGTTGTTAGAATTAAAGACTAGTAATTGCATACATAGAAGTGTGAAGATGGCGGGTAAGACAAAGAGAGATTAAGGATTGGAGATTTCATAAACATACCAACGCCATGACCCGTGAAAGACATTCCATGCTGCTTGAGATGAACAATCGGAATGGATAATATAAATCTCTGCAGATCTTGGTTTAATGTGTATTAATGGGAGATCTCCTCGATTGTTTCGCTCATTAATGACAATGTTGACGGTTCCTGCATGACGAGTTGTTAGCATCAAATATTACTAATTGCATATTTAGAAAGAAGTACGAAGGTCGCGGGGATGGGAAATATCAATTAAGGAATGACTAATTATCGAAAGCGGTCGGTCGGGATTCAAAATAGGGTTACAAGGTATAACCATGAGAGGTGAGGGGCCGACTCTTAAATTGTATGTCTCGGAAGTTTTGAGTGAAAAACACATAACATAGAAGAGGGCATGATGGGATAGTCCAGAGGTTAATTTGTATATCGCAGAACTCCAGGTACTATTTGCATACCACAGAACATTGGAAGCACAGTCATGAGCACACCTATACGGGAACCCACAATCGAAAAAGTGGCTAAGTATGGAATAAGGAAACGGTAGGTCGGACTCATTTTCGCTAATATATTGAAATTTGTAATAGATATCCCATTACCTGGAAAGATCTTTTCTACATGTTTCTGGGCAAGTTGTGTAGCTATAGTCAGTGTGATTGTCTCTTCGATTCTTTTCCTTACTAATGATGGTCTGTACGATTTTTGCATGATGAACTGTTAGCATTAAACCTGGGTCATTGCATACTTTGAAAGAAGTGTGAAGCTGGCGGGCACAAGAAACAATGACTAGGAATTGGATATTTCATGAACTCGCCAACCCAAGGATTCCTGAAAGTGATTCCAAGAAATGGTCAAGTATGGAAAGTGATCACACAGGCTTGAAACTAGGGTGACAAGGGTTCACCAGGAGACGTGACACCCTGACAGTCAAACTGTATATCTCAGAAATTTTGAGTGCAAAATGTGTAACATCGAAGAGAGGATAATGTGGGAGTCTGACAGTTAATTTGTATATCACGGAAGTTTGGGAGATCTCCTCGAGCCTTTCACTCATTAATGACAATATTTATGGTTCCTGGATGACGAATTGTTAGCAGTAAATCTTACTAATTGCATATCCAGAAAAATGTACGAAGGTGGCGGGGACAGGGAACAACAATTAAGGAATGGGTAATTATCAAAAGTGGTCAGTCGGGCTTCAAAATAGGGTTACAAGATATAACCAGCAGAGGTGAGGGCCTGAGGGTTAAATTGTATGTCTCAGAAGTATTGACCGCAAAACGCATAACATGAAAGAGGGAATGATGGGGCATTCCAGCGGACAAATTGTAGATAGTGGAACTCTAGGTATTGTTTTCAAGTCGTAGAACATTGGAAACACAATCTCAAGTCCGCTAGTACGGGAACCCGCAATCGAAAAAGTGTCTAAGTATGGAATAGGGAAACGGTAGGCCAGACTGGTTTTCGCTAATGTATTGAAATTTGTAATAGATTTCCCATTAACCGACAATATATTTTCTACATGTTTATGGACAAGTTGTGTAGGGATAGTCAGTGTGACTGTCTCCTCGATCCTTTTGCTTATTAAAGACGATCTTTACGGTTGTTGCATGATGAACTCTTAGAATTAAACCTTTTTTGTTGCATATTAGGAAAGAAGTATGAAGGTGGCAGGCATAGGAAATAGTGACTAGGAATTGGAGATTTTGTGAACCCATCAACCCGAGGATCCAAAGTAGGGTGACAAGGGTTCCCCAGAAGACGTGAGGCCCCGATGGTCAAATTGTATGGCTCATAACATTTGAATGCATAATGTGTAACACCGAAAGGGGGACGATGTGGGAGTTTGACAGTCATTTTTTATATCGCAGAGGTCCAAGTGTTGTCTGTAGGTCACAAAACAATGGAAGTGCAATATAGAGGCTGGAATAATTAATGTTCATTGGGAAGGATGTGAATATGGCGGGGATGGAAGGGAGCGATAAATGCTTTGAAAATTTTTGTGAACCCGAGTAGAGTGAAGATTATGAGTTGGAGGAACCCAGGGTGGAATTGTAGATCACAAAATATTTTGGTGCAAGATGTGTATCACGGAACATGGGGAAAAAATTGGGTAAGTATGGAAAGGAACAACGGTCGTTCGAAGTACCGTAACTGAAAGTTTAATGCATGTTAATGGGACATGTCCTCGAGGTTTTTGCTTGTTAATTCCAATTGTTTTGTACCAGTGTGTTGAGTTGTCACTGGTAAAACCATAATTAATTTGGATTGGGAAGAGAAAGAAGGTAGTGAGGATGGAAGGAAGCGATAGATGCTTTGAAACTATTGTGAACCTAGGTAGAGTGAATATTGCGAGTTCGAGGATTCCAGGGTGGAATTGTAGATCAAGAAAGTTTTGAGTGCAATATGTATATCACCAAACAAGTGACAAGAGAGTTCGATAGTGCGAACCCCAGAAACCATGGCCATGAAATTGGCTAGGTGTGGAAAGGAACAACGGTTGGTTGGAATCGTGATCTGAGGATATAGATGGAGATGAATATATGTCAGTCCCCTAACGCATGAACCTATGATCATAGAAAGACGACTAAATATATAACCATAAAGGGATAATAGAGGGGAACAAGAAAATAGAAAAGGGGTAAGTATCTCACAGAACAACATCTATTGTTCATTTACTAATGCCAATATTTTTGAACCTCTGGTGAGTTCTCACTTGTAAAAGCATAAATTGCAGATCATAGAAGTTTTTGGGTGCAAGGTGTATATGACAGAACAAGGGGCATAAGAGTTCGATAGCGCTAACTTGGGACCCAGTGGTCAGATAATTGGCTAAGTATTGAAAGGGACAGTAGTTGGCTGGGCTCATGATGTGAAGATATAGATGAAGATGAGGATCTGCAAATCCGCCAACCCGGGAATTCGTGATCATAGAAATGCGGCTAAGTATAGAACCAGAAAAGGGATAATAGAGGGGAAGAAGACAAGGGAAAAATAGGTAAGTATAGAGGAGGGAAAAGAAACGGAGAAACGAACATTTAGTCTCAGCTATGTAATATACTTGGAGGTCGAAAAAGACATCTTCAACTTTAAAGAGAATTTGTTTATATTTATTCCAATACTATTCATATTGATATATCTTAATAGATTATTTGTGGTCCAAATGTAAACCATCTTCCAAATTGTAAGGTGTTTTTCGGCTTGCAAATTCGTTAAA